>VXBO01009025.1:0-21339 GCA_013400135.1 Rhinoptilus africanus
GGGGCTGGGGGCGCGGGGGTGCTGCAGGGGCAGCTGCTGTGCTGGCGCCCAGCCCGGCTGCCCGCGGTGGGCACTGCCCGCAGGCGCGGCACGGCCCTTGTCCGGGCATGGGAGCTGCCATGAATGGCTGAGGCCAGCCATCCCCGGCACCGGGGGGATGCTCCTGGCACTCGCTGTGAAAGTTTCCCCATCATGTTGTTCTGTGACAGCCGAGCATCAATGAGCAGTTTAGGGGCATTCCACGATCCTCTGGCTCACGCGTGCTTTTGTCCTGGAGAGCTGCGCCATGCCTCAAATTTGGCTTCTGTGTCCCTTTGCATTGCTGGCACCTCAGTTCACAGTGCGAGAGCAGCACCTCTCCTGGCTGCAGGCACAACATAAAAAGAACTAGAGAAAACTGGTGAGCACAAGGTCCTTTAGGCAAGGACTCTCCTTGGGTTTGCTCTCGGTGAGCACCCTCAAGGGCTGGACCCAAATTCCACACCTCCCTCAGACACCTCTGGCACTTAAGAAGGCAGCAGCTGGCTCTGCTTTTTGCTCCTTGGTGGACAATGACCACAGTGTCGGGAGAGCAAGCTCCTCTTGGGCTGCTGCGCCTGGAACGGATGAGGGCCGGCAGCGCGGGTGCCCGTCAGCGCTGCAGTCGGAGCAGCCCATGCCGCCTGCGCCAGCCCGCGCGCAGCCATCCAGAGCGGGAGTGCTAACGAGCTAACAAATGTCTCACAGGTTTTGATAATGAGCAGCGCGCTGGAGCCAAAGCCCCGCTCCCCCCGTACCACACCTCCCTCTGACCGGGCCCAGGCGGCGCCATGGCACAGATCCCGGCTGCGCGCGGGAACGGGGCGCACTTGGGCACAGTGCACCCCGAAAGCTCTCCCGTCCTCTCGGACCAGGAAGAGCTCTTCGGCTCAGCTGCCAAGCAGCGTGTTGTGCATAGCAGGAGCCCGGGAGGACCGCGGCTGCGGATGCTGCTCAGCGGCAGGGCTGGCGCTCCCCCCGGCTGGCACGCAGCGGCGGCGGCACAGATGTGCGAGTGCAGACAGAGCGCAGAGCAGAGGTGCCAGGAGGCCGGTGGCCGTGCCAGGGCTCGTTGTGCGGCTGCAGAGCAGCCCGCGGTGTGTTGCTGGTGTCAGCTGCAGCCTGCTCGGGGCAGCAGCGCTGGCTCTTGGCAGCGCAGTCCCAGTGGCTGCAGGCGGCGCGGGCGGCTTTGTGTTTGTAACCTGCTCGTCACCACACTCCTCTCTTTGGTCCTTCCCAGCTTCTGCCTCCTTGGCACGTGTGCACGGGCTCTGCAGGACTCATGATGTAGCACCAGGTATTTTCATCCATTCCTGTTACCACCAAAGCCTTTGTGCTCCAGGCACCCTGACTTCACACGTATGGTGGCTCTCCCCAGCCCGCAGAAGCAGAAGGGGAGAGAGCAGGGGCTCCCTAAAGGGTTCTTCTCGTGTCTGGAGCTCTCCTTGATATTTAGACACTCACCAGCAGACGCACAGGCAGTGCCCCCGAAGTCCTGGGCAGGGAACACCTTTTGCTGCACAGCAGAAAGGAAGCTGAACACGTTTTGCCATTGCCCACGCTTACTAGGTCTGCAAAAATCCAGAGATACATATTTAAACTCCTGAGCCTGGCAAGGGTGAACAAATCCAGCTCCACCAGCCCAGGGAGGGCCCCAAGCCACGAGGTGCTTTGGGACTGTGGGACCTAACATTTTACTGGGTCCTTGCTGGGGTTCCCCTGCCCAGCCCCGACCCCCAGCCCTGGGGGCGGGCAGGGGCCCTGGAGCCCCACAGCAGAATGCTTCTCTTTTTAAGGTGACACTTTGGGCTGGGACAGGGGTCACAACGGGAGGGGGGCTGGTACCAGCCTCCAGGGCAAGCTGCTCCAGCCCCTCTACATCCCTTCCGGGTGGAGCACAGACTGTGTGAACATGTTAATGCAATTTCTAAAAGTGTAAGGAAAAAAAAATACCATCAGTACAGCTTCCAGTTCTGCTCTTTAAGTATCATATAATTTAGATTAACAGATATTTTGCAGATGCCACCGTACTTGACAAGATATAATTATTTTTAACAAGAAAAAGTTGTTTTTTTCGACTGCTCTCTGAATGCGGGGCTGTTCCCAAACAGTGATCGTGCCGTGCATTGTGCCGGAGAGAACAAGTCTTGCAGCAGAGCCGTACAGTCTCCTTTTCTATTTGCATCTAGTATTTATGCTAATATTTGTGACTCCCGAAGATGTCCTTGAAAAGACTGTGCAATTTGTTTCAGGGGCAAAATCTCCGAGTGTTTCAAACCGGTGCTTTTCCCTTCTTCCCCAGCCTGCCACAGATGGGATTTGCAGAACGGCCACGATGAAACGCTGGCAGCAGCCCAAGTGATGGCTGGGCAGAGCCTTCAGCTCCCTGTAAGAAATGACCCACTAATTAATCTCGACTGAGGAAAGGAAAGCAAGCAAAGCCAGAGAACAGAGCGGGAAGGGAGAGGAGGAGGAGAGGGAAGGCAGAAGATGGGAAAAGAAGAAAATTGCAGCATGTCTGTGTGTGCAGCGTCGCTCGCGTGGCCTGTGCCAGGTGCCCTGCGTGCGGTGCTGCTGGTGATGCGCGCCCCGTGTCCCGCCTGCCCCGCGACCCCTGGTGCCTCGCACCCCCCGCACCNCTGGGTGACAATAAATGGTCAATGGAAGTGTCCCAGCCGAAAAGATCAAGATCTCCATTAAACCACAGATGAATAAACCCTACATCCAGGGAAATGTGACTGAAAGGACAAGATAAATTTCTCTTAGAAATGGTGGCGAGTCCCAATGAAAATCCATCTTGTGCCCTGTCTGTATAATTTTACAAAGACGCCAGGGGAAGCCGCAAAGTTGCCCGCTCTGGGCCAGCAGAATTCCCAGGTAGGTGGGGCTTTTTTGAGCAAACGGTGTGTTTCTTCATGAGAACCAGCCGCAGAGCGCGAGCAGGAACACGTCCCACAGCGCTGCAGGGCTTTAACTTGACAGTATGGAAACAGCCAGCTCTGAGCATCTTTCATTTCCCGGAGCTCATCTGCACGGTTGCTTAAAAGGTTCTGCATTTAGATCTTTGTGAGACGCCAGGTGAGCAGCTGAGAGGCGAAGGCACCACCGGCCCTCGGAGGGGAGAGGCAGAGCCCTGGGGTGACCCGCAGCGGGAGGGAGGGAACGGGCCGTTCCTGCGCCCCCGAAAGCTGCACCCAGCAGCAAACAGAAACGCTGAAATATGAGCGTGCACTTATGGCTAGTACCTGCCCGGCTGAAACTCCTTTATCACCAGTGCTGGAGCCACATCCCGGTCGGTTGTGACACCGGAATGATATTTATGATTATCATGTGAACGATTACATCTAAAAGCAGCAAAGGGGGAAGAAGCAGGAGCACGCGCACGTCCCCGCTGCTGGCGACAGCGTGGAGACACCCCGGCCCTGGGACCCCCGGCCCCACACCCCGAGTTCTGCCTGACCGCATTCCCTGTCCCTGCCAGTAAAGCCCCTCTGCCTCCAGTGCCAGTAGCAGCACAGAGGTTGTGATTGAGTGTCATCGTGCCAGCCAGATCCCGGGCTGGACCACCAGGACCCCCCTGGAAGCAGCAACCGCCGTCCCGGCCTCTCCCAGCCCAGCAGGCAGGCAGCGACAGGGAGGGCAGCAAAGGGACGTTTCCTTTTCTTCTTTTTTTTTTAAGGAGAGTGGTTTTCCATCAAGGAAAGCATTTTCATTGAAATGGAAATACTTGTGGGGATGTCAGCTTTGATGACACCTTTGATGGGAGAAAGATTAAACTTTTTTTTTTCCTTTTTATATGTGGTTGAAAATTTTGATTTGATAAGGTAAAGTATTAAAAATAAATACATTCACTGTTCTTACTTAAATTACGTTTGCTTAAAATTGCATATCATATTAAATATTTAGCACTATAATATATAGCATGTTGTATTTGTTAATATATATTTATACACAATGGAACAATTTGATATTATCAAGAAGGCAGCTCAGATGCTTCTAAATTAAGGCTTGGTCTCCTCCCCCCCTGCCAGTTCTATGGTGGATATTTAAGTTTTGTTCCAGTTCAAGAGGAAAATAAATTTTGAAGAACCAGTATGTTCCATAGACCAGAAACGGTGTTTTCTGGCCATTTGAAATGCCAGGTTTTGCTCTGGTGTCGGGGCTGACGCAGTTCCTGAGGCACGGCAGTCTCTGTCTGTGGGCAGCAGCACGTCCCCCCCGCCGGGGCTCGCTCTGCCTCCTCCGCCCCCCGCTCCCCCCACTCCACCACTCGCCAGACTAAGGAGTAATGTTATGCAGAATGATCTCAAACCATTGCTTATTATTAATCGTGTATTATGTGGGATGCACGGTATTGATTTAAACCCGCGGGGCAGCTTTGGGAAGAGAAGGTTTAATTTATAGAAACACTGATGTCTGATAGCAATAAATAATTAGGGCGATTGCAAAAAAAGGGTTCATAGGGCACTGCCCTCCAACTCCAGCTGGCTGCTCTTGTCCCGCTAATAAATTGGTTAATAAAAGGAGAGAGAGAAAGCCTGGATTCTGGGGTTATAAAAACAAATGACATTTTTATGTTTAGTGGACAGGAAAGAAACGGGAAGGCAGAGAAGTCAGCCGGGTGCACCAGGAATCACTTTGTGGTTCGCAGTCTGAATTCCTTAATGACATTCTCATTAAAAGTTCTTGCTGCCAAATGCTGTTTGCTTTCGCCTTCAGAACTGTCTGCATTAATAATGAGTAACTCCGCTTGGAAGTTATTTACATAAAGTATTGTTCTCATGTCACTGCGCCGACAGCCGCGCCAGGCTCGGGGAGGGGGACAGCACCGGGGAGCCCCGCGCTCGCAGCCGGGGCGGTGGCAGACGCCGCCGTGCAAAGAGCAGCACTGAGCGCTCCAAACGTGCGATTCCCCTCCTGCTTGAGCCAGTGGCGACCTGCGGCCGCGCAGTGTCCCGGAGAGGGGTGGGCAGGAGGGGTCCGAGCAGTGCAGTGGCCTGAGCCCACCTGAACCCCAGCCCCCAGCTCCCCATCCCTGCCTCCCCACGCGGGATTTAGGCCGAGATTTACGGGTGTGAAACCTCACAGAGGACCCGGAGAGGCGGCTCCTACACCCTTGGGGACCCCAGCCAGGGAAGGAACTTGTTATTACCCAGGACAAAATTCTAAGACCCTTAAAAATTTAAACGCTTAATTACAACTTTTTGTTCTATTTACATTTTCAGTACAAAACTGAAATGAAACATCAGTCTGAAGCGGAAAATTGCAATGTTCTTCTCTGAAAAGGTTGAAGCTGAATGTTTTGACCTTATCAGAAAAACTTCCCCACGCATCCCCCATTTTCTTTCAAAACAAATTTTTGTCAAAGGCAACATGTTCCTACAAACTTCTCGCTCCTGCCCAGCCGGCATTTCCTGGCACCGTGGGCCCAGCCAGGAGCCCCCGCAGCTGGGGGGCAGGGGGTTGATGCCAGCGGGGCCGTGGGTCCCAGTGCTGGTGGGTGCTGGTGCCAGCCGCCCCTGGCACAGAGCGGGGACACCCTGAGGTGTCACCCAGCGCCTGTCACCCCTGTCCCTGGCGGCTCTGTGAGGTGGGATGTGCCGAAGTGTCACTGGGCGCCGCAGAGGGAGAAGCAAGGCCTCCTGTGCCTGCTGGGAAGTGCTGCCTGCACAGCCCAAAGCTCTGACAGTGTTTTCCAAATACCTTCCCTTGGCTAAACAGCACAGTTTACCTTTCCCTGCAAACCTGGCCCTGCCACGGAGGCATAAACCGATGGAAGCCAACATCTCCTGGGTGGGGTGAACCCTTCCGAGCAGCACGGGAGCTGCCGACCACAGACCCGGCGCACCCACCGCCACGCCAGGCTCCGCTGCGGGACCCCCGGTGACCGTCACTGCCGAACCATCCCCTGCTCCAGCAGATGCTGGGGATGTTAATTCCCAGTAAATTTTGATGCATGATGTTTACTCCTGACTTGGCTGGTGGCACCGTGCCCGTCCCCGCGGGCGCGCTTGTGCCCTCCCAAGCAAACGCTGTGGCTGCCACGGGCTCGGCGCAGCTGAGCGCCTCGGCCGCCCCCCCAGCTCCCTCCCGCGCCAAGGAATCGCCTTCTGAGTCCTGCAGGTGTTCTCACTCCTGCTCCTGGCACACAGTGCCCCACGGCCCGAGGCGCCGCACACTTCCCAGAGATTCCCCCCCGGTGCTGCCGTGCGCACGCGTCCCTGGGGATTCTTTGAAAGCTGCGGCCTGGAGATTGGCCATTTGAGTTTCCTCGGTGATGCCACCAGCTTATCCCCGGCGTCGCAGGCCCTGCCGACGGCGTGGGGCAAACCTGGCATGGGCTTCACTGGCCAGCGCGCGGAGCCTGCAGCTCCGTGCAGAGGCCNGCAGCCTGGCTTTCCCAGAGGCACTGGCAGACCAATCCCCTGCCCGCGACTCATCCCGGCTCTGCCCGCATCCCCGAGCCTCCACGGCGCTGCTTCCCTCTCCTGAAGGAAAAGCTCTGCACAAAGGGCCATAAGAAATCGCCCAGATGCAGTGAAAGATTTTCATGGCAAGAAATCAAATAAAATGTTCATGGTGATGAAGTGAAAAATAAAACATGCTTTCAGAAAATGGTCCTTTTCTTCTCTGTGCCTTGGAGGGGGGCCTGAGGGGGAACACAGACAAAGGTGCCGAAGGTCTCAATCATCTTACCGCTTAATTATTCCATCTCTCAGAAGGCATCTCCAGGCAATTAGAATAATCATTCATGCCTGTGCTTTACCAGGGACTCTTGCATTCTTCCTGTGAAGCATCAGAGCTGGATTGTAATTTTTTTTTTTAACTTTAGCGGTGACCTGCAACTAAAGGAAAAATAAAAGTTTTTTTGAAATATTAGTTTAATAAGACATGAGAATAATATTAAGGATATGAGCCTCCCTTATTTATTATTTATATGTATAGTGTGATTTAGAGATGCACTTGAACCAAACAAGTCACTACCAAAGAGTGGATCTATCTCTCTCTATATATATTAAAAAAACCTACAATATTCGCCTGGAGATTCTGTCCACATATTTGGAGATTGTGATTTAACATACACAGTTTATCAAGGCTGGTGCGCTGCACAGAGAGACTGGAGTTTTATGTAAGGGTATAAATAATCAATGCACATAGCAACTTTAAATTACTGCTAATGTGTTTTACTTATGTTCCCACTAGAACGATATGTGAAATAACAGGGAGTTGCTAGGCACACACTTGACAAATAATATCCATGAGTTTCCATTTTTATTATTTTTATACATTTCTTATTAAAGCGAGCGGTACAGTTCAAGCCCGTGCAGCCCGCCTTACTGGCGGGTTACAGTGAGGGTGTGAGATGGGGGGTTAATGCTGCGTGGCGTGGCGGCGCCTCGCAGCAGGGCCGGCTGTGACCCCAGGGACAGGCGTCCCCCTGGTCCCTCGCGCGTCGTGCTGCCGGCACGTGGGGCTCAGCCCCTCGGCAGCACCGAAGCGGCGCTGGCTCGGCGGCAGCTCTGCGGCCCACGGCTCCGCTCCGGCTCCACTTTGCTTGGGAAGGCCTTTACCGTTTGCTGCTTCCCTGTGTCCGTGCCCGGGCACAGCCGGGGCTTGGGGCAGCCTGGTGCGGAGAGAGGAGGGCAGGTGTGGGACTGGATGGTCTTTAACGATCCCTTCCAGCCCAAACAGTCTGTGAGTCTGTGAGTCTGTGCTGCTGCTGGCTGCAAGCAGCCCTGATAACGCTTACATTGGGCTCAAGGCTAAAACCATTTAATTTCAGTTTCTTTTAATTTCAGTTTCAAAGTCTCTTCCTTTCCCACCCTCCCCTGGCTGTGGGGCAGGGGGAGCCAGGCTCGGCTGCCTGCCCAGGGACACCCCTGGTTTTGGGAGGTTCTGTGGAGAAGCCGCTGCAGCTGTGTGATCCCCCGCTTCAGGGAGGAGGGTGTTTGGATGCTCTGATGCACAACACCCACGGGTGCTCCCGCCCTGGGCGGGACGGGACGGTTTGGCCTCAGACAGCAACAAAGATGGGAGGAAAGATTTGCTTTCTGATATTTGGGCACTGGAGCTGTTACAAAAACCTTTTCTGTGCCTAAGTAATTGGTACGTGAGAAGCAAAGAGCCTGCTGCTGTGGGGCTGCCCGCCCTGCACCCGCAGCCGTCCTGGACTAAACCCCAGCAGGGAGCTTTGCTGTTTTCCATTAGAACTATTTAGCAAACAATAACTATTTCTTTGTAAACAAGTCTTTAATTGTTTGTTACTATGTCACCATCAAACCCACATAGCTTTGTACTGTGTTTAATAGAAGAAAACGAACAAAGTGTTTTAAAAACCACTCCCCAAAGACATGGTAAACTGGCAAATGGATTTCCCACGGGTGGCAGGTTGGGGCTGTCCCCAGAGCAGACGGGTGCCTCGGCTGACATTGCCACGACCCATTTCAGTGATACCACCCCCCCTTGCCGTGCAGATAAGCAATAAAGAGCCAGCAGCCTTTGCACAACATGCTTACTCACAGACCAAATGTCCTTCTTCTCAAGGAGAACAGAGCCCAGTCCCACACTATTAATGTTAATTGAAAAACTTTCATTAACCTCAGTGAGAGTACACGCAGCCTCATAAATAGGAGACCTAAATTAAGTGACTGTCGAACAGGACAGTAGCTTACAGGTCCTTTTTGTCATGGATGGACAACAGCGGGCAATAACGGGTGTAGCTGGGATAGGAGCTGGGAGCAAGGATATTAATTTGACCTATATGATCATCAAGATTATTCTAAAAATGCATTTCCAAAGAGTGAGCAACTGTGACAGCCCACAGTGGCACAGCGTGTCCCTGCCCACGAGCGGCGGGGCCCAGGGCTGCGCGGGGCTGAGCCACCCCGCGCCACCAGCGCCTTTCCCGTCAGGCTGCAGAGGCGGCAGCGGCTGCGACGCTGTGCACACGCGCAGAGCGCAGGGAAGTTATCCTTCAGTGCCGAATTTGGTACGGGGAGGGGGGAAAACCCCTATTCAAGTGGAAAGCAGCTTTGGATCTTTAATTAAAAAACAGGGTTCACAGCACCAGGGCATTGACTTCCACTAGTTAATCTCCATCACTTCATTTCACCACCAACTTCCATACTCTACAAAACTGCTGGAGACAATTTTTATTGATTGCTCTTCAAGCCGTCAAAAGCGTCCCTGGCTGATCATATGTTACCCCCAGACACCTTGTGCATTTCAGATAATAACTTGGTGCTCTAGAGAAGAAATGAATTGGATGTGCAGTCAGTAACTGTCCAAGTGAATCATGTTACTATATGTCAGCGGCCCAGGCTCTGACTATCATTTTAACAGAGAGAAATCCGCTATTTTCATGGCTGTTTGAAATTATTTTCCAGATGAATAAGATATAACAACAACTACTTACAGTAAAGAATAATATGGGGAATCTATTTGGTACTTGGAAACAAATCTTTCAAGTGTAATACTGTTTAATATTATTTAATCTGTAACTACAAACATGAAATTGTGAAACTAGCTTTCATGTAGTACAAAAATCTTGTGATGTGAGAGAGTGGGAAGCTGAAGTTGGTGTGGGTGCTGGGTGGTATTTTGTATCTCATAATTGCAAATATAATAATTCATACAGAAAATGGAACATGACTAAAATACTGTCGACAAAGATATATACTAATGACAAACATCAGCAGTGACAGTTTATTTTGCGCAAACAATTACCACGTATCAGGATTATTCCCTTTTTTCAGGTGTGTTAGTGCTTGTTTCATTTGGAATTGCTATAAATAACTGCAAATGGATTTTGTGAAGTTAAAAAGAAGCAAATAATTTAGAAGCTCTTATCAAACTGGTAACTCTTTAAGCATATAATCCTTACATTTTTTCTAGCTTGTATTAATGCTGTTTGCTTGGGTTTCATGCCGCACTCGTGGCTTCCCTTTGTGCTCTGCTGGCAGACGCTGCTCTGGATGTTGAAAGCGAGCTGTGAACATTGTCAAGGATGCCGTTTTGCAGGTGGCCAGTGGTCTTGCAGGGACTTGCCGGTATGTGCACAGCCTGGGCAGCCATGCCTCCGTGTCGGCCCTCGCTTGACGGCATCTCTCTAAAAGCACTTTTAAGAAAGACAGTCACGTGTCCCAGAATAGAAACAACACATAAAATACCTGCATTAAAAAAATGCAACCTGTGACCTCTGCTCCCTCTTGCCGGGGGTGGCGGGGTGGCCTGTGGGCTCTGGGCTCACCGGGCTGTGCCAGGCGCTGGCACGGGGCTGCGGTGAGGGGGTGACCCCGGGGCTCTCGGGTGGCCGAGCTGCTGCATGTCCCACCAGGAGCAGGCGCCGGAGCAGGCACTGCCAGCAGGTGCCGGGCTCCAAGCACCCACTGGACACCCAGCGCCCAGGCAGGGTTCCCGTCCTGGGGTCTCTGGGTGGCCGGCATCCCGGGCAGAGGGGGCGAGTGGCAGGATGCTAGCGCAGCCCTGGGCTCTGGCCACTTGTGGAGGGTCCTGGGGCAGCCCAGCTGTACAGGCAGGGTGATGGGGTGCTGCCGGCGATGGAGCCAGACCTGCACCAGCCACGGGGACCCCCCAGTGGGAAAGTCCCCCGGCACTGACAAATCTGCTGCAGGAAACCCCCACCCACCACACGCCAAGGAGCAGCTGTCCCTTTCACTGCCTTATCTCCTGCTTTACAGAAGACTAATGAGAGGGATTATTTGAGTGATACTGGCCTGCTTTCCCTGTCCATCACATGCGGGTTCCCCTCCAAGGGCTGCAGACTCCGTGAATGGCTTTACAGACCTGTCCCGGGCAGCTGCTGCAGGCTCCTGACCGCCCCATCCCACCCTGGCTTTTCATCTGGAAGGGGCCCAAAAGGATGTTGGCTTGGGACAGAAATCTCCCATCACTTCTGCAGAGCCCACTGAGGGCAGAGCCCACGGACAGGGCTGGGACCCACTGGTGCCAGCCCCGCCAGCGCCCCGTAACCCTGCTCATCCCTGGGAAAGCCCTCAGACTGTCCTGAACTGGGGCAGCGCATCCCGGGGCACGGTGGCTGGTTGGGGCTGGGCAACTCTTCACATACAGATGTTTTCCAAGATGTGTCATATGTGTGAATAAAACAGCAAAAGTGTCATAAAAAAGAAAAGGTTGTTTGGTGACTCAGAGGAGGTGCAGCGATGACTGGGGCTGTTATCAGCAGGGGCAGAAGTCACAGCTACTTTTAATTACTGTTTGGTATTAGCTCATCATCTGTATTACTGTTGAGTTATTATATGGAAATGGTTAAAGATGTCATGAGATATAACTGTTCCAAAAGAGCAGTTTACTCCTTTGGTGGATGAAAACAAGTTGAGGCAAACCATATTCATTCTGATGAGTTCTGGGGTTTTTATGAGTCCAGAGATCGGGATTTACTTGCGTACAGATTTGCATCCCTCATATGAAAGCAGCCAACCCAGCTGGGCATCCCACTGGGAGCTGTTTGCCATCCCTCACCGTGATGGTCCAAGACCAGTTCAAGAGCCCGTGCCTGGACGGGTGATGCCCCTCCTGAGCACGGCCGTGTCACCCCAGGGCACTGCCCAGCAGATGGGCCTTTCTCAAGAATTCTT
The DNA here is from genome assembly GCA_013400135.1 of Rhinoptilus africanus. Classification (NCBI taxonomy): domain Eukaryota; kingdom Metazoa; phylum Chordata; class Aves; order Charadriiformes; family Glareolidae; genus Rhinoptilus; species Rhinoptilus africanus. The sequence goes on from VXBO01009025.1 coordinate 11,637, forward strand.
CCTCTTTCTGCAGTGCCCGTCCCAGCAGCGCTCCGGGGTGCAGGGGGGGTGGGACGGGCCAGGCACACGCCAGGAGTGGTTTGGATTTGGCACAAGGGAGCACCACCACCTTCCCTCCCTCCCTCAATCTGTTCCCCGGCTTCTCACCTTCCTGCGCCGGTCCCTGATGTTCTGTCACAGGCTCCCTGTGGGAGCTGGAAGCAGAAAATGCTCCTGCCACTCGTGACGGCTAAGCCTGCTTGTGTTCCAGCTGGTAAGTCATAAAGAAATGGTAAAACACAACCCCCTCAGGGCTGCTGGGAGCCGGATCGAGTTTTTCCATCTCTCCCCAGAGACGGCTCTTTATTCTCACACTGACAAAACTAATGGCCTCGCCGGGTCCGACAGTGACAAAGCAGCTGATGGCGCTGGCTCCACCGGTGCGGTGTCACACGTGATGGGGCCAGACCCCCGTCCTGCTCCAGGGACAGCGCTCTGTCCGAGTCCCCTTGTGCTGACGCACACCCAGGCTCCTCACAGCTAGAGATCATGTTTCCCGATAAATATTTAATTTTTAAGAATGAAATCTTAATTACTACACCAGGTTTCACAGTGAGACTGTGATGCAGGTGCCCCCCCGCCCCGGCTCAGGCAGGCACAGGCGCTTGGGGTCCCTGCACCCCCTAGCCCTGTCGCAGCATCCCCCCGTCAGCCCCACGCCGCTCGCTGGGGCACCGGGGGTCTGCACCGGGGAGGCCCCAGAAGAGCCGAGCGGGCACTCGCCGCTGCCGGGGGAGGCACCGCTCCTGCGTCACCTCTCGAGGCTTCCTGCGCCTGGCAGGTTCGTGCTGGTGCCACTCCACCAGGCCGGGCAGGTGGGTGCCTGAGCACGGTGTGCTCCTCCATCATTTAATCTGGAGTGATGCATATAGAAATTTAGATCAGGCAGCTTGACATTCCTGACTGCTGAGGCTGTGAATCGATGGCCTCTCTACTCCCTGCCGGGGAGATCGATTCCCCAAGCACAATGGATTGGTTTCATCACTTTGGTTTCACCTTGTCAAAGTCATGTCTGATTTACTTTAGTCCGGAGGGCAGATTTTAAGTATTTCATTGCATTTTGTAATCTTGCTGTGTGTCTCGCTAATCGCCCTGCCCTCCGTCAGGCAGGAGCGCGCCTGGCAGCCGACGCGGACCACAAGCACCCCGCAGATAGAGCCCGCCTGCTCCTGGGGAGGGGGGATCCAGCAGGTTTGCCAGCCCAGGCTTTCCCTGCGCCACGGACACCTCGGGCACTCAGTCGGGCCCGTGCTGCGGCCACGGGACATGACTCACCCCGTGGACTGGGGCCAGTGCCAGGGGGAGCCCCCAGCTGCCCCAGTGCAGACCCCCAGCACAGGGGTGAGGGCTGTGCACGGGCTCCGTCTGCTCCAGATGGGTGGGCTTGGCCTTGGCGTGAGCTTCCCACCCGGATGAGGAGAGAGGAACAGAGTGCTTGCTCCAGGCAGGGCCGGGTCAGAGCATCCCTGGGAGACGGCGGCGAAACCTCGCCAAGACTCAGAAGCAGCTGGGAAATGCCCCTGGGATCGGCGTGTCCCTGAGGGGAGTCCTGGGGCTGTCCTGAGCGGGAGGAGGCTCAGCCCAGCCGGAGCATTCCGTCTGGTCAGAAAAATAAAGTTTTGCATCTTTCCCCAAAAGGAATGAAAATAAAAAATGTTACTGCAGCTAGCGTGTCTGTAAACTCACTCTGGGATAGATGGCGGGCAGTCCTGCGAGCTTCCTAATGGCTTGTTGTTAGCAAAATTATTTTCCCAGTGCTCAGTTTGGCCCAAATTCTGCTTTGTCCAATTATACTCCTGGGTGAGTTTCCTGAATGTGAGTATTGATCACTCTTCAGACAGGTTTTCTGTCTGTTCTGTACATTACCTCTGCTCTTCTTCAGGTAATCAATTATATTTTTATAGCTATGGGTATTAATCAATATACAGTAGCTATCTTAATTGATTCGTCTGAGGTCTTCAATCCGCATCCCATCAGTTATCGGGCGGCTCAGGGCCGCGCGTGCGGCACGGGGGCGGGTGCGAGGTGATGTGGGAGCCGGGAGAGCGCCAGCTCCGGGCCCTTCCCAGATGCCTCCATCGGGTTCCTGCCGCGGTCCCTGCCAGCCATCGCCGCTCCAACTCCCCCCTCACTGCTCATTATCATTATTTATCTGCTACAGCCGCATCTGGAGGCCACAGGAAGGGTCAGGGAACATTCGTACGGAGAATTAGCAGTAATATTTCAGGGGGGAAATATATATCTCCTATTTTGAACAGAGCTAGGAGGTGTAAGTGGGCTGGGAGCTGAGTCCGAGCTCCCTGCTCCTCCCTCCACCTGGTCCATCTGTCACCCCGACGGCTCCCCCAGCACCGCGCCGCACCGGGGACACACATTTCACACCGCCGGCGCTTTTATTGACTCTAGTTAAATGGATGACTTAAAGTTTTGATACTCGCGTGGACAACAATAAACATTTACGATTGGAAAGGACCCTCGGGATGCTCCCGCTCTCTGGGGGTGGTGGGAAGACGTGTGTTTCCGTAGCGCAGGGGTCCCCTCGCAGGGCAGGGGCCGGCCGGCGGCACTGGGCTGGGCAAGCACCGGGCTGGAGCCAAGCGGGCGCGCAAGGGTTAATTTGGGAAGATCGGTGTTGATAATAAAGCTGCTTTTTTCCTGGCGATGATATGATCGGAGAGGGGTTGCTATGGTAACGGTGGCTCTAGAAACCCCCGACCGCTGGCGGCAGCTGCCGGGCGCTACCAGGCCGGGATGTGCCCACTGCCCCATCCCCTGCTCACCGCCCTGGCCCACACCCACCCAGGGATGCTGGGGGTACCAGGCAGCCACTGCGGGACGGGCCGTGGGCCAGAGCCCCCCCGCAGTGTCCCCACGCTGCTGCCAGCCTGCCCCAGGACAGGCAGCCCTGTGCTGTCCCCTTCCCACCTGCCCTGCCCCTTCCCCCTGGAGCTCTCCCCAGGGCATGGCCCTGCCGAGACCCCCCTTCCCCATCCCCAGAGGGTCCAGCTTTGCTGCGCCCCCCACAGATGCTGCTGGCGGGGTGCCCACCAGGGCCTCCACTGTCCGTGGCACCTCTGGTGGCCCCTGGCCTTAGTGGGTGGGAACTGACCGGGACCCCCAGTCCCACCATGGCAGGATGCTCCCACACGTGGCCGGCAGTGGTACCGAGCCCATGGGAGACCACAGGCCAGGCTGTCCCAATGGGTCCATGCCCCACTGCCGCAGGGGTCCAGCATTGCCCCATAGTCCTTGGGGACACCCTGGGGACACGCTGGGGCCGCGCTCGCCCCTAGGTCTGGCCACGGCGGGTGCTGACATGGCGTGTGACATGCTGCTCACTAAATCACGCACCATCCTCCCGCCTCTTCCTCCCTCCCTCGCCCATTAATGAAATGAAATAAATTTTCCATTTTTAAACGTGAAGTTTTAAAAAAAAGCTGCAGTTCTGCGCACAAGCAATTCCCACCGGGAGGGGAGAGCGAGGAGCGCGGGGCCCTGTGTGCTAAATACAGAACAAAGCCTTCTGTCTGAAAATACCTACGAGGAGCTAACAAATGCTAATGACAAAATAATGTATGGGGGGTTTAACGCTGGATGCTTTTTATCAGCAAATTAGCACAGTTATTATGCTGTAAATGCATTTAACAATAATTTGTTTCAATAACTGTAGAACTGGTATTTTAAAAAATATACACCATATTTAGAGCACTTCATCCATGAAGGACCATTATTGTTTTTTTCCTCCCAAGAGAGTTATAAAGGTCTCTCTTACAAGTGAAAGAAATACAATCATCACCCTTCACAGTTCAGTTATTCTCTTTTATTTTATTCAGAGCCATTTAAAGTTTGTGTTTTTAAAGGAAAAAGGGAGAGTGTCTTTAAAGGGTTGGGGCTGGAGAGGCCTTGGGGACGTGTGGGCTGTGCGGGGATGGCAGGGATGGCCGGGGATGCTGTCCCAGGGCCCAGGGCAGCCGACGCTCGCCAGCACCTGGAGTGCTCCCGCGGGGGCTCTGCGCCCCTGGCACTGCTCACCCCCAACGGCAGCTCCGGTGTGGGCTCCGCGGGAGCCCCGTGTGCCATCGGCCACCCTCAGCCCCGGGGTGCGGGAGCGGGGCAGGGGCAGGCAGCTGCCTCTGGGCAGGGCAGGTGGGTGCAGGCTCCTGCCCGCACTTTGGCGTGCCGGGACGGGCTGGCCCTGGGGCTGCAGGCAGGGCTCTGGCAGGGAGCATGGCCAGGTCCCTGGTGAGGGGACACGGGCCTGAGGTCACCTCCTGCGGCGCCTAAAACCAGGCAGGAGTTCCATCCCCTGGAAAGAGTGCAAGAAGGAGCGGAGCAGCTTGGCTGCAGACATGGATTTTTATGAACTCTTTGCTATAGAGAGCATTAAATGACAACATCAGGCCATGGATCCCTTATTCCAGGGGCTGTGCAGGTGGGCAAGTCACTGGGATGATGCAGGCGGGATACTGGGATGTCTCCTCCATCAGCAGGAGAGCGGGATGGCCCAGCTCCGGCAGCCCCTTGCAGACCCCTGAGGATGACAAAGAAATGAGACGGAGCCGATGGCCCAGCAGCTCCCACCTCCATCGGCGCGCCCCGATGCCGGCCCCCTCCCAGCGTGGCTGCGCCCGGCGTCGGGCAGCAGGGCGCAGCCTCCGTGCCCGCTCTGCCCGCGGGCGATCCGGCCGCTGCGCAGGCAGCGCTGCTCTGCGCCGGAGCCGCCTGTTTACAGCCCGGCTCTTCAGTCACAAACCATTAAGGAAGAGAAACAGCTACATAGACAGTCACCGAGAAATGGATTCATGTGTAAATCAGTTGCTTTTAAAATTTCACTGAGCATGAAAGTTCACCTTTAAAATCTACATAAACCACAGCTGTTCCCAGGGTAATTCCATGCAGGAGAGGAAACGTTTACATGTTTAACATAAGTACAGGATTGTCAGAAAGCCTTTAAACCTCCTCCGCACCAGGGGGGGTCAGGAGCCAGTGCTGGCCCTGGCACCCAGAACCAGGCAGCCAAGCGCTGCGGCCTCCGGAGCCTCTGCTCCGCCGTGCCGGTGCCGGTCAGGAGAGCGGGCCAGCTGGAGTGTGCACACCAGAGCCCGGGGAGACCGCACCGTGACCTGGAAGGTGCGCAGAAAGGGCTGCAGTTTGGCCTTCTGGGAGACACGAAGAGGACCCTTGTCCCACCGGGCTGTGGATGCCGCTGGCAGACGCAGCCCAGCCACAGGCGAGTGCGCCTCCATTCAGCAAGGCTGTGCCGGGAATTCCCGAGAAACGTGGCCCTAGGAATGTGCTGTGCTTTCTTGGGCCTTGGGATGAATCCTGGTGTGTTTGGGCTGGAGAGCCAGCTCCGTTCTTAGCTCACCCTAGCAAACACTACTGATTTATAAAATCAAACAATAACTTTCAGGACAGTCTACTAACACCATAAACATCTGAAAGAAAATCCATCTCTTCTCCATGCAAAACCACTGATGAGTTCATGAACTGCACTGTGCAATAAGTCAGTTTTGCTTGTGCAGGAGAGCTGAGGTTTTTTAGGTTCCTAATAGGCACTCTGACAATGTGATTGCTCCATATTTCTTTGTAGCTGTCACCTTTGCAGGCCTGTCAATGCTCCTAATCTTTTTTCATTGCGATGTCAAGTTTTGGTAAGTGAAGAGGTGGGAGGTGGGAGGTGGGATGGGATGGGATGTGAGCGATACTGGGACCAGTTCCCCAAGTCACTCCTGAAGCCCTGTCGCTCCTGTCTGCAGCACCAGGGCAAGGCAGCGTCGTGGCGTGTAGGTCTGGCACCGGAGCGTCGGGAGGGCTGCTCGGCCGAGATCCCCCCTGCTCCCCGTCATCCTTCCCCTCTCCCTGCCCTGCCCTCACCAAAACCATCCTCCACCTTCTCGCGCTCCCACCGCCCCTGCAGAGGCAGAAGTGCCGTTCCCTGACAAGACAGCTCTGAACTGCTAATGCGTACAAGAAAACATATTTTAATATTCAGCATCTGGATAGACAATAAAAACTGGGACAAATAATCTAGTTGAGGCAATTACCTTAGCATAAATGTATATATTATTTATAAATGGCTTTGAATATATAAATAATATTGATAAAATTTGCATGAGTAAAAAGAGACATAATTATCAAATGGTGGCTCAGAGCCACGGATCCTGCTGGCTGCTTGCTGCCCTGATTCTCGTCCTGGGGGACCCTGCCCCAGCCCTCTTTTGGTGCTAAAAATACGACACACACATGAAACGGAGCTAAAAAGTAGAGCCTAAACGAAGTAAACCAGTTTAGAAAAGTCAGTGCTGCCTCCATGGCCTGCCCCAGCAGGTCTGGCTGGGTTTTGGGAGGGGTTTTACGCTTCAGCGTTTCCAGGGTTGTGATTCAGGGCGGGTGTCACAGCTCCGCCGGGGCAAGAGCCCTCTCTCCGGCAGCCGGGGGTGCGGGGCTGTGACCCTGCCCCGCTGCCAGCAGCTCCCCCCGTGCTGCCTCTGCGGTGATTCACTGCCCGGGCAGTGCCGGGGGACGTGACGCTGTGCCGTCACCAGGCGCTCACGGCGCGTGCCATCGCACGACAGCCATCGCTGTCCCCAGCCAGCCCCTGCCTGCTCTGCTCTGCGTGAAAGGGCCAGGAAACACCACGGGCTGTCACCGCTTTCCAGCCTTCGCCGAACCCCACGAGGAGCTGTTGTAAAGTTAAATTCAACAGCAAAGTGAAAACATGAGCCAGGAGAAAACGAGCCAAGCCCTTGCCTGGTTTCTGAGCCGCACGAGATGAAGTTGTCTGAGCCTGGCGCGGCCCACACGCCACGCGCAGCTCTTTAATAAAATTGGCAGAGATTTGTTGATAAGCCTGAAGCAAAGTCAATGTGAAGTGTCAATCCTGCCGTTCGCAGGAGCCTTCGGGGGTCAAGCTGCTTCCTCGGTATGATCATCGTATCAAAGATATGTCAGCCGCGCGTTAACGGTTTTCTTATGAATCGCGCTTGAGATCAGACACGAGATGCAGATAAACCAAAGCAAAGATGAGTCGTGCTTTGCCAGTCAAGGCTCCTGGTGGCCCGTGGGGCCTCTGTAGCCTCCGACCTGTGGCCGCAGCGGCCAGCCCAGGGCTGCAAAGGCCAGCCGGTGGCACAGGGGCATCCGGGGGCGATGGGCCGGGGGGGCACAGATGGTAAATCCCTTTAGCCCTGAAGGTGCCACCGCGCGTGGCAGGCTGTTCTTTGTGGGATGAGCATCTAATGGTTGTACAGTCCACACTAAATGAAACTGAAAAAGAAGAAATCAAAAGAAGTGGGGTTTAATTAAGTATCAACCAAGATTTATGCAACTTTCTCTCCCCATCATAAATATTAATAAGGAGCAAGCAGTGGCTCCGTGCAGCAGGCACTGTCGAGCCATGAAGGGATGTTAATTCCAGGCTCTTTGAGATGGACTAAGCGTGACACAGAGCCTCTTTGATTGGGAATATTCCTTGGGTTTAAAAGTTAAATAACATGAAGGGGGATTTAGTGGGTAGTAAACCATTAGTGAGTCTAGGATTTAGACTCCAGTACGCATGTAGTGTATTTCACGATTGCCAAACTGATTAATGGAAGCGCTGCCGGAGGAGCTCCTCGCCCACGCCGGGCACGTGCCGCCAGCAGGGTCTGTGTGGCGGGGCTGGCAGTGGCAGGACGTGGGGCCGTGGGGGTGCAGGGGCTGTGGGGTCAGCGGACGGGACCTCCTGGCATGGGGAGAGGGAGCCGGGGCACCCAGGGCCACCCCCCCGTCCCGCACACCCCTCAGGCAGTTATTAAAGGTGACACAGCCAGCCTAAGTAAGGACAGGCAGAGCCCACTAAATCTCTAGCCATCCCTTAAATAAAACTTTATGCTGGCTAATAAATTTTAATGCCACTTGTCAGTGCTTGATAACTGCAATCATTTAACAGAGGAGGAGAAACCCCAGTGCCGGAGCGTGGCGGCTGTGCCGTGCGCGGTGCCCGCGGTGCCCGTGGCGCTGCTCCTCCGCGTCGCTGCTCACTGTGTCTGCCCAGGGATAAGCAAATCCCACCAGCTCCCTCCCTCCAGTGGCAAACTGGCCCTTCCCACCATGTGCTGAGGAACAGACGTCTTCTAGTGCTGGAAAACCACTGCGGCCCGAGGAGAGGAGCAAAGGGCTCTGCAGGTGACATTCACACTGAAGCTTAATGACAGCGCCAGCAGTGTGACACAGCTCACTCTTCCACAGGCACCACGTCTGCTCAGTTAATGTCTTGATTTTCTCACCCTCAGACCGCGCTGCCTGGTGCCGTTACGAAGTCTGCTGGCAGCACCGACCATTACACAGCACAAACCCACAATTTCAATGCCGTGTTTTTGTCCAGTTGAGGCTGAGAAGTGTATGGAGCGTGTCTGTGAGGGCCAGGGCTGTCCGCTGCCATAACCTGCACAGAGGGGCTCTGTCCCTTGTCCGCCGCTGCTCAGCCACAGTGCAATAATCAATAATGATAATAATTATTGCAGCAGCAGCATGAATTTCCTATCAAATTAAATCACACAATGAACAATTTTCATGTTTTATTAAAGAAAAGCCTCTCTCTGAAGAGGTATGATGGTGCCCCAGTGTCTTTGGTTTGCAGCAGCGGGGCATCGTGACAGACCCGAGCACAAGCCTGGTCTGAGGGAGAGGGGCATGGACATGCTCCGCTTCCCCCCCTGCTCCCCACACCGCACTCGGGGTGCGCGCAGACCCGCGGGCACTGAAGCTGCGGGACCCTTTGGGACAGAGGCCGCGACCCTCCGCTCCCGTGCTCCCCGGGATTCCTGCGGGGCAGAAGGGGAGCCCAGGCGGGAGGAGTGGATGGTCCCCGCTGCGGCGCCGGGGCGTCACCTCCAGCCCAGCCCACGCAGACCCCGTCCAGCGGAGCGGGAGACCTGCTTGGCTGTGCCTCTGAAATCCGGGCTCATTAGCACGGCTTTAAGCCGATCTGAATTAGCATGGCTTTAACCTACTCATCCTCTGGCCATCTATTTTTGGGAAGTATACTAAGCTGGGAAAAAAATATCCCTAGATGGCCTCCAAGCTGATCCACCAGCATGTGAGTGTCGTCCCCTCTCTGCAGGTCTCGTGGCACCCCACAAGCCCCGGGGCTGCAGGGGCAGGGCGATAAACCTCGCGGCTGGGAGGACCGGTCGTAACTTGGCTCGGTCCTGCGCTGTGACAGCCTGGCGCTTGAACCCAGACACCGACTTGGGCAAATAATTGGGTTTTTTTAAATTTACTGGTCGAACAGGGAGGAGGAAGAGAAAAAAAAGCAATTTATGCCATCTCAAACCAGTAATTTTCAGTGTGTTTGGGGATAGAAAATAAAAGCATTTGCTTTTGGCAGAACGAAATGTTGTGTTTGGGATTTTGGGGGAAATTGTGAAGAATAATCAAAAAAGTTTTCAGTTTTCAGAAAACTGCTTTTGAGGCCAACAAATCTATTGGATTTCACAAAAAATTTCAACAGTCCAGGAACTGTGTTTTTCATCGCTCATTCAAAACGCTTCCCCAGCTTCCCTTGGGAGCGGGGTTGACACCGGAGTTTGTCCAACCGCCGCATCTCTCAGCCGCCTCCCCCGGACGCAAGAGGCCGCCGGGAGGCGGGTGCGTGGCCGGGGCCGTGGCGGCTGCTGGG
>VXBO01009025.1:21684-49164 GCA_013400135.1 Rhinoptilus africanus
CGGCGGGCGGGGCTGCGCGCGCGGGAGGAGGCCGCCGGTGCGGGGTTGGGTCCTTCTCGGGCCTTGAGGGCGGTGATTCAGGCGGGCGTTACAGCAGTAACAGCGGCGGCGTTGCTAGAGTTGTGTGGTGGCTCCGCTGAGGACCTGCTGGTCCCTCCGAATTCTCCTAGGTCGTGTAGAGCCGCCCTCCCGCCGGGCCTTCCCCTGCTGAGCTCCGGGCGCTCACCAGCGCTCCTAAATACGCTTCCTCTAAAAACCAGGCTGGGCCGCCATGGACTCTGCACCTTCACCGTTCCAATGGGATGAGCCGGTCCCTCCCCTGGCGCCGGCGGAAGGGGCGCGCGGGCGAGCCCCCATCCCGGCGGGTGCCGGCGCTGGCGGCCGCTCCCCAGGAGCCCTGGTCGCGCTGAAGGAAAGGCCCGTCAGAGCCGCATCTCAGCAGCCAGCACTTCCACAGACCCTGGTTCAGGCTGGGAAAAGCATTCTACATTTTTGATGTAATGTTTCCTAATGTCTCACCCAACAACCCATAAATTTCACGAGAACAAGCCCATAAAGGGTTGGTTTGAGGAGAAAAGGACGGATTGCTCCAGGCTGTAACTCTGCAGAGCGAGAGGCCTGTAAAGAAGCCCTTGACGAGGAGCCGAAGCGGCGCCGTGCGTGCACAGGCCCGTGGGGCTCCCGCGCCCGGCGCCCGCTGGACCCTGCCCCCCGCAGCGGGGGGCGAAGGCAGAGCCCCTCGGAACAGTCGTCCGCTCCCGGTGGTGCGGGACGGGCCCTCCCCCTGCACCCCTGCACCCCTGCCCCGCGGCGCTGCCAGCACCTCCTCGCGCCAAACAGGACAGGGCACAACCGGCACGAACGCCTCAAAGGAGGTTTCGGAGTAGAGAGCAGGGCACAGCGCGCTGCTGGGGCAATAGAACCGAGGACACCTCTTACCCCACCTGACCACCTACATTCAAATTTCTCTAAACAATTATTTTAAAAGCAAGGAGAAAGACCTTTCTGCGTGTGAATGATGCCATTGCTCACTGACCGTGCTCCATGAACTCAGGTCTTTGTTGCCACCAAAGCAGTTTCTGTACCTTTTGCATGCACAGCTCCTACAGATTTATACTAAATGCTCTTCAGACTTGTTAGTAACAGTCAGCGAGACAATCAGCACATGCTAAAGTCCTGCTCTGACAGTGCAATCAATTAAATATCAATTAATCAGTTAATCAGTATGAGGATACGCAGAGCAATGCCAGCTATTTTCTAACCCTGGATGTTTCGTGCCGGTTCCTCATGTGCAGCCTGACAGGTACGTTATTTTTTTGCGAGGGAGTTTCAGGCAGAGGGGTTTCCAGTCTGCAGGGCAGAGCGGGACCAGCGCTGCAATTGCTTTCCCACGTGTACTCATTAGAACAGCTAAATAACTCCTTCCCTCCACATCATCTGGGTTGGCGTCTTCTGCCGTGGTCATTTTCAGCCAATATCCCTGCAAGTGAAATTTAGTAATGCTCCTGAAAAGCGCTTTTTAAACTCAAGTGCTCAGATATCCTGATAACAGGTCATTAGTGTGGAGCTGACACTTAGATGCATGATTACAATGCTGTGTCCTTCTTGTTACCTGTGTGAGGCAGGAGGAATGAGAAACAAACCTTGTGTGCTGCATAACTCAACACCCGTCAGGAATTCCCACTGCTGACCTTTCCTGTCCTGTAGAGCCAAGGCTTTATCAATGCAGAAAAGCACAGAGAACTTGGAGAACAAAAATGTTAGAGAATTTAACAATTTGCTTCTAAATAGGAAGAAACTAAATTTGCCATGGAAGCTATCACAAATTCCTCCTCCAGCTGTGGAGATAGGAAAGATGCCAAGATCCTGGTGTCCCAAACCTTGGCACTCTGCAGGCCTCTGGCTGATACGTGTTTCTCGGATGCTCTGCAGAGCTGACAGGAGCCAGCAAGCTCCATTGCATCCCCCCCAGCACCCCGCTGCCCTTTTCCTCCTGGGGACGCGCTCTGGACCTGAGAAGCCGCCCCACGGGTCAGCGCTGGGTCCCCTCCGCATCCCCTGCTGGAGCCGGCTCCTCCTGCCCTGGGACCCTGGCGTCAGCGACTGGGTGACACGGTTCCTCAGCACTGACATCTGGGGCACTGGTGCTTCGCTCCTGGGGGGTTGCTTGGACAGTTTTATTTCTAGAGTGTTCCTCCTTGCTCTTCCTTCCTTTCTCCTCTGCTCCATGACCATTCACACTAGAAAATCTCCCCATCTGCGGCCTTTTGCCCTGTGAACCCCTGAACACTTCTCATGGCAAAGCCGGGACAGGTGGCCCCGGAGACCTTTTCACCTCGGGCATCTCCTGCCTGTGCCTTAACCTGATTTGGATGTGTCTGTGATGTGAGTGATACACCTACCCCGAGCCTGAGACCTCCAGAAGCCACTGCTCGTTTCCATAGACCCCCATAAATGGATAACTGGCTCTTTTAATCTTGTTACTAAATTGTAATGGAATTATCCCTCTAATCCTTTGGAGCAAGAGCAGAACTCAGCCACCAATATAAAATTAAAAAAAAAAACCCTACAGTAATCATAGATTTAAAAAAGTATTTATTTTGTGCTGCTCTCAGATAGGCTGTATATAAAATTTTATTTCAGAGGAATAATGCCATGTAGTGCACTTTGTGGCTGCACTGTGATTAAGTCCTTTTTAATCTGCTGTGTACGTTGAGGTGCAGCGCTTTCCCAGCACAGCTCCCTCCATGCCAGACTCTCTATTAATGGGGTTACCGGCTTATCGGAAAGAGGCAGAATTACCCAGCTCCAGGAGGTTTTTACTCTGATCTGCTTAGGAACCCGGGCCATTTCAGGGCAGGGAGGGCTCAGGGATGGTAAGCCTGTTTCTTCCTCAGGACCATGTGCCCCTCGCTGCTCTATTTTCTTGCAAGGAACTTTCTAGCTGGTAAATCTGTTTAGAGTGAGTGGTTCCTGCTGCTGCTCTGTCTGTCTGCCTGCCTGCCTCGCCACGGGCGGTGCTGGGCTGTGCCGGGCTGAGATGTGGGGAAGCAAAGATGGAGCTGGCAGACGGGTCAGCGAGTGCCCGGCAGCCGAGGTTGCCTGGACACAGCCAAAGTGGGCAAAGCAAAAACGTATTTGAGGGCAGAGATCACTGGCAATACGATGGGGAAGTGCAGTTGGCTCCGGAGCTCGCGGTCCCCGGAGCCATCAGGAAAAGGCAGCTGGTGCTGCTGTGGTGCAGTGCACGGAGCCTCCCTGCTTGTGACCCCGCTGCCACATCCTCCTCCTCCCCAGCACCATCCCGTAACGGGTCCTGCTCACCCCTTTTCAACCATAGCTGCCAAATCTTGACCTGAGATGTGGTGGTGAAGCAGGGATGGGACTCGGGCAGCGGGGGCTGTGCTCGGGACAAGCTGAGCCCGGCAAGAAGGCGTCTGTTCCTGCAGCACAACCCCAATGTTGGGCGGGCACGAGGAAAATCATTCGGCTGATGCAAAAGCATCCCCTGGAAAGAGACGGGGTTACAGACAGAAACACATCCCCACCAGTGCGAAGTCTCGTGGCGGTGTTTGTGCGATGTGAAGGAAGAGACGTTGGCGTGAGGGACCTCCGGTCCCGGTTCTCTCTGCGCCTGGCACATGGGGCAAGGTGGGGAGAGAGAAAGGAGCAGGCTAGGGATGTGCTAGCGTCCTGTCACAAAGCATTTGCTGACCTTTCTGTAAATATTTCTCAGAAAAGGCTAAATGCCCGGGTCAGTTCAGAGGGTGCTGTGCTGTGATCAGCACTTTGCCTGGGGCCACGGCCACGGCTGCCTTTGACAAATAGCAGTTGACCCGATGCACTGCGGGCGCAGGCAGCCGCGGCGCGGGGGCAATCCCGGCTCAGCGCCATCGCGTGTGCCTGCTGCCTGCCACATCCCAGGGTTCATTCTAACAGGCATAACTCTGTGCAGTGGGCAGATGATGTTTTAGGGAATATAATGCAATTTAGTCCTTAATAAAGTGAATGCTGCAGAACACAAGACATTTATGAAATGCTGCTTGTCACCTGATGACTTTGTTGTCATTTTGGGACAACAACTTTGCCTGGATTTTCTAACCTCAAATTAAAGAGGCCTTATCCATTCACGTTGCAAACACCAGACATGAAGTCAAAAGAGTAATTTCATGGAAGTTCATATCATCTGACTTAAACCAGCATTACATGACAGCAAAAAAAAGGTTTTCACAGGGTGATTTTAAATACGAAGTGTATTCTTTTTTGTCATTTGATGGTAGAAACTACTGCATGGAAGTTAAAGCTTGGAGATTTATATGGTGAAGTCTTATAGATCAGACCCCTGCAAATACTGTGCTGCTAAATACAAACAGCTGGAGAAATACCCCACAAACACCGTCTATCAGAAGGACATACTGCGGCTGGCACGGCATTTTATCAGTTCTACCAGGCCAGGAAAAAGCTGCCCCGGTTTCTTACATTGATGTAACCCCGGGTCACGCTGGCCCAGCTTGCATTGGAGAAAATGATGTGATGGAACCTGGTAAGAAACCTTCATGGCAGCGTTTAAGCGCAGGAGGCTGCAGCGAGAAGCCGGGCCGGAGCGGGCGCCTGCGCAGCGCAGCCCTGGGTGCTGCGCACGCCGCCCGGGTGCCGTCTGCCAGCGAGCAGGGGCAGGGAGGCGAGGGAAGGACTGGCTGCTCAGGGAGCCTTCAACGTGCTTTCCTGTTCATGCCGAGCACCTGGCATGCCAGGGCTTTCCTGAGCTATTTTCTGATCCCACTCTGACCCAAACGCTGTCTGGACTGTGCACGATTGCTCCTGCTCGCGTTCTCCTCTGGCACAGTGACATCCCCCTCCTGCTTCCCAGAGACGCAGACACCGAACGGGAATGTGCTGGGGGGGGAGGTGTCAGGAGTTCAACACCCCCATGGTATCCCAGACACTCGAGACATCTCAGGAGGTTGGCAGGAGCGCCAAGGATTTGTCGTGCCGTCCCGCTCTGGCACGGGTGGCTCGGCGGGCGCGTTTGCACGGCAGTCGTTCCATGACGCGTGTGCGCAGGAATGTGTGCGTGTGTGCGTGGGAATGCCTTAGGCCCCCAGCCCGCAAAGATTTATGTACGTGCTTAACTCTTAGCAGATGAGAAATCCCATTGAGACTAGGCATGTGCTACAGGTTAAAGACAGGCATAAAGCTTTGAAGAATCTAAATCTTAGAGTATAAAGATTATAAATTTTAGGAGGACAAGGACAGCCTCTGTCTGTATGGCAGCAGTGTCCTGCAGACAAGGGACAGCTTCTGCCTGCAGTTGCACCACCGCACCATCATCCCCGCCGTTGGTGCCGGCATGGCCGTAATGCTCCGGCGGTATGTGCAGCCCCGGCGTGTGCCGAGCAGGGCTGCGTGAGGCTCTGGGAGGGCTGGTGGCCACGGTGTGGGTGTCAGGCGAATGCATTTCTCAGTGCACTAGCTTCAGCAACTCCAGGGAGGGAAACACAATGAGAAACAGATGATACATCCATTCCTCTTTCAGCTGGAGCTCCTACACTCACGAACGGGACAGCAGAGAGAGTCGCAGGAGAGCCTGTGGTTCTGGGCACTCCTGGCGGGCACCGGCCCTTCTCCTGCTGCCACAGAACACCCTGGGGAGCTGATGTGGCAAGAACTGAATTAAAAAAATGGGGACGTGTCTGAGCTTTGCCAGAGCATCCGTGCTCGGGTGGGGCTGGTGCTGTGCAGGGCCGGGGGTGCTGGTGTCCCCCTTGGCCACCAGCGATCCAGCGCTGGGAACATCACGGCACACAGGTGGCACCAGCCATCCAGTTTTGTGCTTGGTATAATTTCAAAAAGACAGGGCAAGTGGAAACTATTTCCTGCTACTCTGTATTTTTAATTCATATTTTCACAGCTCTGCCTGTCCTAAATCCCAAGCAGATGGTGCAACTCAGCCCGTCTCCTCCAGCAAGGATGATCCCCGGGGCCTCCCTGCAGAGAGTGTACATTTCAAAGGATAATTCCACGAGCACTTCTTACCCTGATCTGCAGCCTTCTGAGCATCCGTATACCTCATCACTGCTCATACAGACCTGCCCCTGCCTTGCACCAGCTCCCACGGGGGTTTCTTTTCCTCTTTTCAAAGGTAAGCAGGGTCACAAGCTCTTAGATGTGGCCTTGGAAGCAAAGGTAGCTGTGAAATGCAAAACCAAAAATAAAAAACAAAAAAGAAGGAAAATCCCTGTATGACTTCCCTGATTTACGCTACAAAAATGGGAACCGTCCCCCTGCCTTCCCAGCGCCAGAGGGGCAGGGACAGCAGGGAGGAACCCCTACATCGGTCGAAGTAGGGGCAAGAAAAGCCCTTTACAAAGCGGCCCCTTCCCTGCACCCGCAGCACCTTTTTGTGCTCGTGAAGCATTTCTGCACTAACAAATCCCGTTTGATAATTGTGTTGCAAAAGCCTCACTCTGAATATTTAATAGAATTATTGCTAGTTATCAGCACAAGTAGGTGATAAATCACAAGCCGCCTTTATCCAACACCAGGCAGCGCCATTAGGGGGTTTCAATCACATTTCCCACCCTGCCCCCGTGCCAGAATGACCATGAATTAAAACGAAAAACAAACAACCAACCTGCCCCCACTCCCCGGGTTTCATTCCTTTAAAAAATAAAAAGATAAAGTAACACTTATAGGCTCCAACCTGGGCACAGCTGTCCCCGAGTGCCACAAGCCCAACTTTGGGGTGCCCTGGACTCCCCCCAGCTCGGGCTCTGCCCCCTCTGTGGTGTGCGAATGAGGTGATCTTTTAGCTGCCCTTTGTCTTGGAAAAAAATTAATTCTCATTTGCATTACCTCGACTAAATGTCACCCACCGATATTTTGTTAGACATTAGCAATGCTGGCAGAGAGGGGCACGGGATAATTGCGTTCTGCCTAGCGGTGGGATTTACATAATTTCAGACAGCAATTAAAGAATCCCTTGGAATTTTTTTTTTTTCTCTTCCAACCTCTCCTACAAAGAAAGTGTTCGTTTACATTAAGCGCTCAGCTCCTCGCTGTTCATTTGCATAAAATTAAAGGTTTTTGTGTTCTGGAACAGCAGGGTAACATTTAAAATTCCGTTTCAAAAAGCTCACCTTAGAATAATAAAATGTTAATATCATTTCACGGGCTGGAGAAGGTTGCCAGCTGCCTTTCACTTCAAACTTTTATCCAATACTAACTGTTTGGGTGGGTGATATTATTATTATTTTTTTTTGTTAAGATATAAACTTTCTTGAAAAAGTGCAGGGATGTAAATGTGCCTACGGATGGGTCTCTGCAGGGCTACTCCAGAGCAGAATGTTTGTTTACTCCATAGTTTTTTAATTAAAAAATCATGCAAAAGAGCAGCAGTGGAATATTATAGGCTTTAATGTGCCGTCATACTCCAGACTACGAGAGGAAATGCAATTTGGATCAAACCCCTTTCATTTGCTTTCATGGCGATGGAGTGGCACTCCAGCGCCTGTCTGTGACACGAGATAAGTTCCACCCTGCGCGGCGTTCCCGTGCCCGGAGCAGGGCTGGGTGCCGGCGCAGGCAGGGAGGCAGGAGCCCAGGCAGCAAAGGGGGCACCGTGGGAAGAGAGCTGAGACCCAGCCCCTCGCTCCCGAGGCTGGCAGGGTCCCCATCAGGTTCCCCCCAGGAGCCCCTTGCTCCTGGAATCCCGCCTGGAGCCGGGGGGAGGTGGGAGTGCTGGTGAGGAGCAGCCCTCACACGGCTCCCAGCCCACCCTCTGCCCGCGCCCCTCGGCACAGGCCCCACACGGGACCGCGCAGTCCCTCGCCAACCACCGCCGCTCGGCCCGGGGGCAGCGGGCAGCGGTCCCCCTGCCGCAGCTCACAGGGGCTCCGTGCCACTGCGGGTGCAGGAAAGGGCTGGGAGCAGGAGCCGGAGGCTGTGCGAGCTGAAGCTCTCCCAGCTATGAGCTGCCTTTATTTTGAGCACTCTATCAGCACCAAATAATAAAAAATGACATTTCCATTTGAGGACAACACTGTCGAGGTCCCTGAATGACCTTTCTTGTATCATCAGGGTCTCTCGTGCCCAGGAGGAGTTGTCAGCAGCGCAGCCTGTCCTGTGCACCAGGAGAGAGCCCCCGGCAAGGCACGCTGCGGGAAGGACAGGCTCTGCAGGGCTCTGCCACCACGGCCAGGCAGGGAACATCCCACGGGCTGGCAGCCACCAGCAGGCACGTCCCCTTGCAGGGGACACAGCTCCCATCCCCTCGCACAAGCACTGGAGACGTGGAGCCTCACCCTGTCCCTGTGACAGCCCCAAAGCGGAGCCAGCCCCAGTGCAAGTGGGGGGACCATGGCCGGGGGGTGCAGGTGACCCATCCTGCGTGGCACCGGCTGGCGCGGGTGCGAGGAGCAGCACTGGCACCGGTGCAGGGCTGTGGGGCGGTGGGACAGGAGAAGTGCACCCAGCTGTCACCCGGCAGCACGGTGTGCTGGAGCGTGCCCTGCCGCTGGCAGAGCCGCCGCCAGCGCCGTGCCAGGAGCACCCAGCGCGGCCGGCCCACGCCAAATGTATCCGGTGGCCAAGGAGCCAGCGTGGAGCGGGGCAGGGCCATGCCGAGGGCCTGGCAGACACGTCCATCTGCCACGCGGAGACAGAAGGGGCTGGTGGGCTGCAGGGCCAGCCCTGCCCCGGGGAGCGACACTGGGGTCCTGCAGGCCAGCACCCCCGGCCAGTGGGGCAGGGCAGGGTCCTGCGCGGCTGCCCGGGGCAGGGGCGGCAGACAAACATGGGGCAGGGGTCTCCTCATGACAAAAGCACCCGCTCGGCCTCTGCCCCGGCCCCACAGCCCCCAGCCTGGGCACAGGACCAGGCGAGAGCTGTGGGGCTGCCCAGGGCCACCCCCCGCCCTGCCCTCTGGCACTCGTGGGGTCAGGGGGTCCCTCCGGGCCCATGCTCCCTATGTCACCCTTGTCCTCCCTGCCTTTGTCACCCTTGTCCTTGCACCACTCACCAGCGCTGACACTGCTCCTCTGCAGCCCCCTCCCCACCGCCNCATCCCCGCAGCCCCTCCCACCATCGCCGGGGCTCCCTGGACGGTGGAGCTCAGGAAGCAGCCAAGGCAGGAGGAGATCTTCCACCTGGCAGTCCTCTTATCTGCCACCATTTGGGGCTGCTGTAGGATTGTTGCAAAAAGTATTTCATTAAAAATGAATCTGAATCCCAGACGTTGCGTTATCTGACGAGTTCGCAGGCGGGAGAATATCGAGCACCATCTACAGTCCCCGGTGCCCATGTTGGATTCCTGGTTTAGTCTCCAGGCCACTAAAACTCCTACCTGCCTGCCAGCAAGTGCCATTTTTTCTTAATGATTTGCAGAGGGAATCTACACCTTCACAACTACAGTGGACACCAGCACAGGACAGGCTCCGGCTTGTAATCATCCGGCTCACCAGTGACCTGTTATAAATGTTTCCCAAACAGTTTTGTGTCTCTCAGAACTGAGAATTACCATTGTATCCCTGTAAAAATGAATACAAATCAGGAGCAGCATGCCGTACACTTCACATGAGACACTCCCAAGTAAAACACGTGCCAGTCTGGTGTCAGCCAGCATCTTCATCACCCGCCTCGCCTCGTCTGCCGGGATGCATCCTCCTTCTCCAGGGTCTTCTCTGCTCTCCACATGCTCCTCCTGAGAAGTTTTAAAACCCAACACAAAACCTGACTATTGTGAGTGAGCAAAGCAACAAGTAGGCAGCAAAGCAGAGGATGAAGGATAAAATGTTTTATTTGGGAAAAAGTGAAGTAACCCACCTCCTCTGCGAATGCCCGGCAGTCGGCAGCAGGGCAGGGTACTGCNGACCAGGCGAGAGCTGTGGGGCTGCCCAGGGCCACCCCCCGCCCTGCCCTCTGGCACTCGTGGGGTCAGGGGGTCCCTCCGGGCCCATGCTCCCTATGTCACCCTTGTCCTCCCTGCCTTTGTCACCCTTGTCCTTGCACCACTCACCAGCGCTGACACTGCTCCTCTGCAGCCCCCTCCCCACCGCCNCACCAGCACAGGACAGGCTCCGGCTTGTAATCATCCGGCTCACCAGTGACCTGTTATAAATGTTTCCCAAACAGTTTTGTGTCTCTCAGAACTGAGAATTACCATTGTATCCCTGTAAAAATGAATACAAATCAGGAGCAGCATGCCGTACACTTCACATGAGACACTCCCAAGTAAAACACGTGCCAGTCTGGTGTCAGCCAGCATCTTCATCACCCGCCTCGCCTCGTCTGCCGGGATGCATCCTCCTTCTCCAGGGTCTTCTCTGCTCTCCACATGCTCCTCCTGAGAAGTTTTAAAACCCAACACAAAACCTGACTATTGTGAGTGAGCAAAGCAACAAGTAGGCAGCAAAGCAGAGGATGAAGGATAAAATGTTTTATTTGGGAAAAAGTGAAGTAACCCACCTCCTCTGCGAATGCCCGGCAGTCGGCAGCAGGGCAGGGTACTGCACCCCCGGAGAGGTGGGGACCACACACCCGCTCCTCCTCTAATGCCCCAGCCCCTGTGACTAAAAGGACAAGATGGTTTAATCTATAAAGCAAAAAGGTTGCATTTTATATCGTTGTACTTTTGACACATTGACTATTTTTCACATCTGTTGCATTGGGACCAGCAGGAGTGGCATTTTCCTGCTGGAAATGACCCGCGAGGGCTGTTGTCCGGGAACACGGATGTGTTAGCACACATCACCCGGCCCTCCTGCTCGTGGGAGCACAGAGCAGCGCACGCGAACGCGGCGCAGATGCAGAAGCACGGACGGGCCGCCACGTGTGGGTTCATGGACACGGAGACGCGCACAGGGACCGGGAGCGAGCCCAGCTGAGGAGCGAGCTGAGGAGCCAGCTGAGGGCTCCTGAGCTGCTCAAACCCCAGGGCTCCATCTGTGGGACGCGTTAACTCCTTGGAAGCCGTTTGCCTTAGGGGTGAAAACGAAACAAACTTTTTAAAAATGGAAATGAAAAACATTTGCTTGGGAATTTCTCTTCAGAAAAAGTCATGAATTCATTTAAAAATTTTCATTTCAAAATTTGTTTTCTTTACTTTTACATTATTTTATGACATCAGTAGTAGTGCATAATGTGACCTGTCATATCATGTCAAGTCATGTCATAATATGCATAATAGTAGTAGAAGTGCATAATATTACATGTCATATTGACATAATCAGAATATTCTATTATTATTGACTTTGTCAAACTAATTACAACACAGACAGGAAATATTTTGCTCTAGAAAATAAGATTAGAAAGGTGCAATAATAAAAAAAAATTAGTTATTTCCCTTTGCAACCACATTTTTAGGTGTTTTCAATGTATTTGTATAAAAATATTTCGACCACTATATTATGTTGTGTTATGCACTGCTATATACAATTCCACAAAATAACAGAATAAGAAAAATTAAAAGAATCCAAGTAAAATTTTCAGTTTGAAACTATTATTTCAATTTCTCATAACAAACAAATCTCGAAACAAAAATTAGCAAATCCCTCTATACGTGCACGCTGAGAGACCCCCTTCCGCAACGCCTCCCTGAGACCAGCAGTGCCGAGGGACCAGCCCTCGAGAGGGCAGCTCCCCCGTAGCCCTGGGGAGGCTGGGTTGGGGCGGCAGTGCCGGCGGTGCTGCCCTGCGGGGTCTGTCGCCCCGCGTCGTGCTCACCCGCGCCCCAGCGTGCTCACACCCGCCTGCGCACGCGGCGCGCACGCAGGGCCGCCCCCCCGCGCCCGGGCTCACACTGAGCCCACTGGGATTTCTAATTGACTTGACACGTTATAAATTGCCTAACTTGGTTGTGATCGCTGTGAAGAATGGTACTTTAAAGGACTCAATATCTGTATATCTCCCTTTGATAAACATTGGCTTGCTGAGCTTAGATCTTATTTATTTACCCTTGGAGCAGGTTCATTACTATGTATTAGGTAGATATGACATATTTATGGAAATATGGGGACTCTTTATGGAATATATTAAGATTAAATAAATCATTGACTATGTGGTCAAGAACTACAGCAATCCTGATGAATGATCCCATGATTTTTTTTTGATCCTTGTATAATTTTAAGAGCCATCCCCTTTGTCTTCCCGGACTCCTGCAGAATTTCCCGCACCACCCCTAAGGCACTAGGAAATGGAGACGTGCACCTTTCCTTGGGAAGAACGCTCCGCATCCCCCTTGGCCTGTGCCCTGCGGGAAGGGCCGGGGCAGGTGCCTGGGAGACCCCCAGCCTGTCCAGACACCGAAACCCACCCCCTGCGACCCTGCTTAGCGCACTGAGAAATGGGTCCGATTGCGTTAGCCCACGTCATCCCATTCACTGTAATCTGCCGCGTGCATCCATTAGCCAATGAATTTACATATCTAATGGCGCATTTTCACAAATTAGTGGTAATTACATTTAAAACAGCTATTTTGATACAAATCAATGCGAGCCACAGCTAATGACATAAACGCTATTTCACATGTCCCTTGGCCTCATTACAAACATCGGAGGAGGCTCGGGCAGCTCAAGCTGTGTGGGAGCTGCGGCGCGAAGCCTCCGCCAGGCTCAAACGGCTCGTCTGCTGGGCGCCAGCCAGCCGGGCTTCCACGGAACAGAGCTCCCGCCAGGATCACGGCCACCCTCACCCCCCGGTGTTCAAGCTCTTCTCTCCCCTCGCATCCCAACGCCTGCGCGTGTGCTCATGGTTGGTGCTTGGCAATGGCAATGCCAGCTGCAGCACAAGCCCCCATAGAGCGCCTGTGGTTTAGTGACCCGAAGGGCCCCGTCCCCGGCTGTCCCTGTCCCCGCGCAGGCAGCGCACCCCAACAGCCCCTTTGTGGAGGCTCACCCGGTGCATGCGGAGCTCCCCATCCCGGGGAGCGCTGCACCCGCACCCACACGGGAGCCCCTCGGGATCCTCCTCCTGCATCAGGCGGTTTGTTTGCAGCATCTTTGCTCCCATCAAACGCCTCTCCCCACCCTGCCCTCCCGGGCTGCCGGCCGGCCCCGGTGTCCCAGGCAGCAGGCACAGGGCGGAACACATCCGTGGCCAGAGCACCTCGGCAGGGCACGCAGCGTTCTCCTTTTGGCTCAGGACAACTATTGAAAGCCTGTAAATACTGGGGGATTCTTAAGGATAGTTAAGTAGCAAACTATCTGTTGATAATAAAATTTGCTTTCTTCTCACAGATATCCAATTTGCCTACTATCCAAAGAAAGGAATTGGGTGTCTGCTTCCTAAATTGTTTTAATCTCTGGCAAAGAGTGCTTCTGGCAGAGTCCCTCAGCTGGAAAATAGGAAATGAGTTAGAAACAATAGACAAACGTGAATAATACAGAGCTTAAGATGTCTGATCTTGATCTTGAGAAGTGAAGTTTAAATAGATTCCTCAATTCACCTGCGTGTGACCACGCTGGGGGGGGTGCGCCCTTCCCGGAAGGGCCAGGGATGCTGCCGGGTCTGGCAGCGACGCGCGCACCCCCCCAGCCGCGGGGCAGGAGGGGACAGGGCTCCCCAGGGAGAGGGGACACGGTGCCGCCTTGTCAGCGCAGGCGAGTGCCCGCACCACTGGGGACGCCTGTCATACCGTGGGCTTCAGCAGCTTGCCCAGGCCTCAGTGCAAGAGATCTTTTTTCGTCATCTTTCCTTCCAAGATGTTTATGTGCATCCCACTGCTCCGGCCCCCCCAGGTCCCGGCCCCATGCGGGGCTGCCAGAGAGGGGGGTGCGTGCTGCTGTACCTCCCCTGCACCCGCAGCCCTCACCGGGCTCCGCGCGCTCCTGCCGCCTGCACGGCTCTGCTGTCGGACCGCGGCTTTGCTTTATCTTCACCAATATTTCCTCACTTGATCTTCAAACAGTTTTCCACAATAGTCTTAAAGGATTTCAAGAAATCTTAAAATCCTGGGGAAAAAATAACCTTCTGCTTATCTGCCGGAAGAGAGGCTTTTTTTGCTAACGCTGTTGATAACACCAACGTCACTGTGGCACTAATTGAACTTTCCAGTGCAAAGAGGCCCCTGGGCAAAAAGTTGCCCCCGGCACCCCAGGGTGACTCCTGCTGCAGCTGCTCCCGCGCCCGGCTCTGGTCCCTGCGGAGGCAGCACCGGCCCCTGGGAGGCTGGAAGCTGCCCTCTGGGAATCTGCCCCGTGCCTTCTCCTGTCGCAGGGCAGAGGGATCCCCCGAGCCAGCAGGCGGGTCTCGGAATGGATACTGCGCTGCTTCTAGCAATCCCAGTCCCCTCTGCGAGGACAGCGCTCTCGGCACCGCGCACCAGCGCTGCCAGGGCTAGCACTAAAGGAAATGCTCTTTTCCATTGCACTAAATGAAACAATTCAAACTGGGAAAATCTTGATAAAAGTTTAATTAGGAAAACGGACTCCATCTGTAACATATCCCCATTCTCCCCGTGTATTAACCCTTTTGCCATAAATCTGCCACCCTTGAAGAAACCTGCCTTCCTCACAAAACCTACTCAGGGTTCACATTATTTTAATCAGTTAGAGGGGTTTAATACATTATTGATTTTTAGGAGAATTGAAAAAGCTCCCGTATTAAGTCCAGGTTGCTTATTCTTTCTGTATATGACATTCAGGTACTTGTGAAAAATTATACCAATTATGAAATCAGCCATTTACTGCTTCAAAGTGCAATCAGTTGTCACACTGGAAAGCACTTGCTCCTGAATATTATTAGTTGGGCTATGTGCACAGGAAAGTGCTGAGAGGAAAGACTTTAACCAAAGGGCAATTGCATGAAATTTACTTAGAAATAGCTATTTATCACCCTTGGATTTCCTACTGTTCAAATCCACTGCAGACACTTTATGGAATGAAACAGCCATCTCACCAACGTAACTCAGCCAACTGCGCGCGTTTTTTCCTCACTGACATTAAATGAAAAATTTAGAAGTCATTGTAACAGCTTAAAGATGCATTATCCTTTTTGATGTGCAATTTTAGCTTCATATCAAAAGCCATATAAAATAACCCCCGCACAAACACAAAAAAGGAACTTTTAAAAGTTTTATGACATGTAGTTCATCTTACCTTTTATGCATCTAACAGGCACCGCTTCTCCTGCTGTTCTCAGAGACCATTGCGTGATTACCACTATGGGGGAGAAAATATTGCCATAGCAGCAGCAGCACCAGCCGAAGGACGGATTAGTCTCTGGAGCCTGGGAAATGGACAGGGAGAAGCTGAGCACCACGCCAGCAAATTCCTCCGAAGCCAGAGCGTGGTGGAATTGCGGGAGAGCTGCCCATTAGAGAAGCCTTCAGTTGTGTCACAAACGGCCACCATTAATGGGTTTTGCTGCAGGCAATGAAGTGAGAGGGAACATAAATTAAAGAGGGTACATTCAAGAGAAATTTCTAGCTCAGTAAAGGTGTCTTATCCGCTTGTTTTCCAGAGTGGACAAGAATTTCAGAAGGCAAGGTCAACTTCTCAAAGTAGGACGGAGATGGTCAGCCTGGGAGTGCTGGCGCAGCACCGTTAACGCGCAGGACTAACGCGTGCGGCATTACTGCGCGATGGGACCATCGCTCCCCTGCACAGGGCGAGCACGGCCGCCTCATGCACCTTGTGGGCAGGGTGCTGCTTCTTCCCTCCCTGGGTTCTCCAGGTGAAATGCACAATAGCGATGGAACAACCGGGCAATGTCCATGTTGGAAGTGTGGTGAGGTGGGCAGCGGTGAGTGGAGAGAGAGCCAGTCACCACGGGAGTACAAATAGTGTTCCTGTAGGAAAATGGGAAAGCAGCTTCTGACCCACAGGACCTTACCCAGGAGTGGAGTGAAGCCCACGGACCTTTGAATGCGGCTGGTTTATACACAGCTGCACCCCCAAACCGGCCCAGGCGTTCGGAGATCACGCAAGCTGCTTCCCACCAGCAGGTCCCTCCCGGCTCCTCTCTGGAGAGAGTCAAATCCAGGGATGAAGGAAGTACCGAATCGGAACCATTCTCATGCCCCTCTACGTGGCAGTCATCCCTCCTGCCGGCTGGGTTGGGGACCCCCTGGTCGCGCTGCCGAGGGCTGTGCACCCACCGCTTGTTATCCGCGCTGCGCTGGGCGAGCCGAGGGGCGGCAGGGATGGCTCCTGCCGCCTGGGTGAGCACACGCATGGCCACGCTGCAGCTCGCCAAAGCACACCCAAACGGGCTTCCTGCGAGCACTGACCCATGGCCGGGGAAGTCTGGCTCCGTGCATTTCAAAGGCAGTCGAATTGGGTCCCCAAAACATCTACTTCTGCTTCCCACGGGGCCTGGGCACATGCCGCCTCCACTTAAGAAGCCAAACATACAATCACAGACAAGGTTTGTGTTATTTGCCCCAGTCAAATCCCATGCTCCAGAAAAAGGGGAACCTTAACATTATTTTATTTTAGAATTTCAGGCCCAAATGAAGAAAGGGGAAAGGAGGTGCTGAAACGAGCTGCCTTTACAAAGCGCGCCAGCGGTAGTCTTAGCAGGTGATGGCAACCGAGATCTAATAGCCTGCTTCATTGCACAGAAATAATGCAAAACCAGAACACTTACTATATTTTAACTTAGCAAAAGGACTGTTATAATACCATTTAATTTAATAAATAGTAAAGTATTTATAAAAGAACCATTTCATAAAGTGTTACCAATTTCTCCATACACAATAATATGATTTGCACAAACGTTTGTCCTTGAGGCAATAGAAATTTTCTTTGCAAATCAATCCTTACAAGGATTGTAATTAGTATCTGTTAAGGCAGCTAGCAGTACCTGTAGCTGTATTTCTCCCATAAAAGCCCTGATTGCTGCAAGCTCTCACACAAAGCTAACGACACAGAAGGAAAATGCACACGTCGTCTAGACTATTCATTTTAATCAGGCAAGAGTGATTTTTTGTGGCCCATTTGATATGACTTTTACACAAGATACAACCTCGCTCCACAGGGGCTGGCAGAAAAGGTCAACACTGCTGTATAAAAATACATTTAAAGAAGGAGTTTAGAAAAGCGAAAACTACAGATAAGGACCAGCATTGTTCCGGCAGAGCTGCAGGTGTTACATCTATCTAGTGATTTCTGAGAAATTTATGAATCTACTATTTTGTTTTAAATGCTCAAAAATTAAATTAAGAAGTCAGGGGCTTATTTTCTGTTAGCTTCTTTCCTCAGCGATGGGGCGCAGAGGAGAATTGCCGTGAGATGCTATACCTTTGAGTTAAGGCGGGTTTTAGCAGGTACTCTTCCTTCAGAAAAGGTTTTACACCCAAAAGCGAGTTCAGTACAAGCTGCTGCACCCTGCCCCACCGGGAGGGCAGACACCCCACAGCTCGGCGAGAGGCCTGCGAGGCTCCCGGCGCCAGCGCAGATGCTTGTGCCCCGCGAGGTGACCGAGCCGCCCGCAGAGCCCCAGGCGGCGCGGCTGCCAGCCAAGGGACACCGTCCCCAGAGGGGACTCCCACCTCCCGAGGGATGGACACATCTGGGGCTACCTGTGGCCAGCGCTGGCGAGGCGGGCACCTGTCAGGACCCCGCAGGAGCAGAAATCGCCTGATACCTCGGTGTTGAAGCACAACCACGCTCAGGAATGGCTGGAGGCGCCCAGAGCATCTGGATTATGCCGGGGAGCAGGACACGGGGATCCCCACGCTCAGGGGTGCGGGTGCCCTGGGAGCGTGGCTGCGGGCAGGAGAGCGACCTGCGCCCTCCCCGATGCTGCTGCCCCTTGGCATGCTGTTGCTGGAGCAGCACGCAGCCATGCCAGCTCCCTGGGCTTAAATCAATGCTTTCCAGGCTCTGTCATTACTACATGCTGTTCCAAAGCAATGTTTTGCTGGATGCAGTTTAGCTAATACTGCTCTTGATGATTAGTGCTAGTGCAAAATAAAATTACCGACCCTCCTGTGGCCAGCAGGAAAAACACAAGCTGTCCCCGTGGAGTGGCTCTGACAGCAGCGCACGACCCCAGCACAAAGGCAGCCCTGCGCTGTACGCTGTCTCCCGCATTCCCTGGCAATTCACTCCCATGGCAGGGCTCTGGGAGCCGGCTGGCGAGGGCAGCCTGCCCGGGCATCCCTCCCACCCAGCGCCCAGGGGCACAACAGCCACTCTCCAGTGGTTTCTGCTCCTGGGTGTCCCACACCTCTGCTAGTGCCCAGCACAGGATGCTGGTGCTCCTTGGCACAGCCGCAGCATCCCTGGAGACAGCTCTGACCCAAGCTGGACATGGAAAGAGGAGCCCTTTGATTCCCCAAGGGCAAGCGGGAGTCGGGGCATCCGTCTGTCGGTGGTTTGCCTGGAGCACCCCAGCGCTTTCAGCGGCACTGTAAGTGCCACCAAACAGCACAGCAGGAGCCAGATTATTCCTCGAATGGTGTCTGAAACTCCAGCTTTAGGTCCAAGTCTCAGCATTAATCATGCCATTCATCATCATTACCCGCCGTCACTCCACTCACTGCCCCAAAGGCAGCAGCAGGGGCAGGGGCTGACACCGGGTTCCTTTCTTCCTCCGAAGGAGGGGAGGCCAGGCATCAGTGAGATCACTGATCTGGAGCATTCACCTGTCCTCCTGAGCAAGGAGGAGGTTAATTCATCACAGGATGGAGAAAACCCAATCTTTAAATTCCCTGCTTGCTCTTAATTAAACAAAAACCTACTGTGTTTGCTAAGCCTTTCTCTGGAGACCCAGCCGCAGCGGTTCCGTAGCAGAGGACAGACAGCCTGTCTTCCAGGTGAAGACCCATCACATGGGACCAAACTGACCCCCCCCCCACCAAAAACACCTGCAACAAGAGCTACCTGGGTGCGTGGCGCACCCCCCCCCATGGCAGATCAGCTTCTGGACCCTCACGCTCTCCAAAATGCACTATTTTGCAAGGAAAAGTGTACGTATGGGGAGATGGTGCTTGAGGGGCACGTCACAAAGCAGTGGTAGCCCCCTGTGGGAGGGGGACCAGCAGTCACACAGAGCGCCAGGACATTAACGCTGCCAGAGGAGCGCTACCCCCCAGCACCAGCTTAACTGGGGCCTTTAAACAAGGCGTCTGCAGCCTGCGCGTCGCGGGGAGCGCTGGACAGGAGGGTGCTGGGTGCTACAAGGATGAGGCGTGCCCGTGCTGCGGAGTCGCTCTGCAGAGGAACAAAGCTGAGCGTGGAGAGGGTTCGGGTGCAGTTTGGGGCCCCAACACAGCACAACTGCTTCAGACACTGCTGCCAGAGAGCCCGGCCGGCCAGCGCTCCGGGCTGCCCCGAGAGCGGAGCCGTGTCCATGGCGCAGAGCGCGATGATGGAGACGGAGCTGGCAAACTAAGTCATTGCTTGGGCATCCTTGTGCAGCCACTCTGGGAGCATCCTGTGCCGATATCCCTGCACGGAGGGGAACAGGGCATTGGCCAGGCCCCGTGACCACCAGGCACCCGTGGCCGCAGGTGCTGCTTCCCAGGCGCTCCAGGGAGCAAGAACAGCCAAGTCCATCACAAACCTGGCTGCGAGGCCACACGGGAGCTCCTTGTCATGCTCCAAGAGGTGTGAGTGGAAGATTAATCTTAATAATTACTGTCCTCAGCTTGCCTGGCCCCATCCAAGCTCAGGCCTCCCCTGGACATGGATGTGCAAGGGTCCCCCCGCACGCCCCGGCCTCCTGCCCAGCCTGCAGGGGAATCCCACCCCAACCGCCGGGCTCGGCAGCGCCAGGAGGATCTTCCTCCTGTCCACAAAGTAAATGAAGTGGGGAGAGCAATGCAGAGCGCTCTTGCCGAGACCGACAGACCTGCGCCTCTCCTGGAGCCACTGCGCTGGTATTAAACAGACAAGACAAGCTTGCAGTCAGTTATCGGCCAAAAAAATAATGAAGAAACAAGTCAGCAAAGCAAAGCCAAGTCACCCGGACCAGCCAAGTGGAGAATTTAATTTCTCGCAGGTTCCCCAGCAGCGAAGCGTCTCGGAGCTGTGGCCCAGTACACACCAACAGCTCCCACCCCACGGCCACAGCCGCTCCATCGCCCCCGGGAACGGGGCAGCCGGCGGGAAGGGGGTGCCCTGTGCTCATGTTCCAGAGCAGGGCTCGGCCATCACGGGACACGGCTCTGCCCGACACAAGAGTGTCGGAGGGTGACATTTATCTGGCACCGCACCGCCGGCAGCCTGGGCTAAGTACACAAAGCAGCAGCAGGAGAGCGGGGCTCTCGGGGCGCTTTCAGCCCAACAGCAGGACCCCCGAGGGCAGGGAGGTCCCAGCAGAGCCCCTGCACCCACAGCGGCGCAGAGGGGCCGCAGCACCGCGGTGCCACCAGGGCAGCCCTGCAGCAACCGGGGTGCATCCCTGCATCCCACCCCCCCGGGCAGGGACAACCTGGTGTCCTGCTCCTGTTCCTAAAGCCAGCAGCATTTCTTCAGTTTGCAGCAAGGGTGAGAGTTCGCAGGAAATTAAACTGTAAAGAGATCCTGGCGCCAACAGAGCTGCCTGGACCAATTTTGGTCTCCTTCCATTTGAGCCATTTTCCATCCCTTTGCTTCCAAAAAGCACTTCTGGGAACTCATCCCTCTTGTCAGTGCTCTGCACTCAACGTCACAGACAAGTCTGGAAAAACAGTCAGAGGTCTGGGACAGCCCCAACAATAAAACAAGTGCAAAAGCAGAGAGAATCAATCAGCTGCCAGAGAGGGTAAACACGCCGTCTCCTGGTGCGGGTTGGTGCGAAGGTACCCACCTCCTTCGTTACTCCTCCTAGGGCAGAAATATGGGGCTGAGCCGTAAACCAGACGGGAATTGGCTCCAGTCTCTCCCCCTGCTCCAGCATGTGCTAGAGAATTTATTTTCTGGGTTTTCCCTTCCTATTATCACAAGTACAGTCGTGACGACAAGAAAAGCTACAAAACCATTTATTGTGTCCATGACCATCGGGGCACCACAGCTTGGCCGAATACGTGTCTTTCAGGGCTGATGCCTGAATTTCAGACCCATTTCTGGAAGCATTTTTAAGTTCACTTTTGTAAAAGGGGAAGAGGCAAGGTGCTCCGAGCATAATGGATCTTTTAAAAAAAAACGTAGCTGAAGGCTGGCAGCAGTGTGGTTCCCCGAGGCTGCCCTCCCTGCCGCTGCCAAGCTGACATGGCACTCCTGCCCACCCGCACCACCAACGCCCGCAGCCCCGCGGCAGCCCAAGAGCCACAGGCAACCGGGGCGACTTCCTCCTGGCAGAGCACGGAGCGAGCCCCCGCGTGGCACCCCTCCATCCCGGCGCCCACGGGCAGGGCCGAGGGGGTGCTGTCTCCAGGACGGTGCTCCCCGCGCCATGGAGGAGGTTTGCCCTTTGCAGCCAACAGCACCTGGGCAGGGTGACATGGGAACGAATGGGCTGAACCAGCCAGTTGCTGCCTGGGAGAAATCACGCCACAATTTTCAGCTCCACACAAACACTTACAGCCAAGTTATAAACTCCTGTAAAATGCTGACAGACCCTTCGCTACGGCAGCGCTGGCAGGTGCCCCAAAATGAATGTGCTGAATGACCTACCAAGCAAAGTTATTGAGGCAAAAAGCACCGCGGTCATTCAACAAACAATTAGAGAGTGTCCTGGTGGGGATGGCATACTAACAAGGTAAAGAGCCCGCAAGAGCTGAGTAAGCATCGTGCCTTCCCCCCAAATTCCTCCTCTTTCCAGCCTGGGCTCTGATCTATAGCATGACTCACTGGAGCTCCAATAAAGCTTCCGAGATTGTTATGCTAAATGAGAAAAAAAGTAATTGCCTTTCCCCCATCTAGAACTCCAGATATATAACTTGGAGAAATATAATTAGCTGCTAACTTCAAAGATGCATTGGAATTTTTGTAATGGGCATTGAGACCCTGTATTAAAAAAAGCTAAAAGAAAAATGATACACTCCTCCTTCTAAATGGAATAAGACTTAAAGGTTTTAATTAGGATTCGTTATGCATCTGCAGCGAGGAGAACAGGAAGGACACCCATGTAGTATCTCACTGTTTGAAAAACACAGAGTGGGTTAAGAAGCTTTCTGCAAAAATACTGAAGTGACACATTTGTCTTATGAACAATAGTTACCTATTATTAAAAATAAACTGTTATTTTTACTCCGTTTAAAATTATTTCAAACAAAGGGAGATCTTTGCCACAAGGACCCGGGGCACTCACCTGTTTGGGGTGGAAATGGTGGCACAGCAGGGCCAGGAAAATATGAAACACTTTCTGCCCCCCAGAAAAATGCCCCTGCCAGCAACGCTCCTTTGTGTCCCCCCTCGACGGCAAGGTGGGCACCTGGGGCTCCAGAGCCTCTTGTGTGGCCACGGGGAGTCCCCCGGGCCCCCCAGAGCCCACCACCAGCCCCAGCTGCGCCTCTCCCGGGGACTCCTCGCTCAGAGCCCCCACCCCGACGGGGGCGGAGGGGCCCAGGCTGCGATCAATGTGGGGCTCAGGGGGCCCCCCATGTGCTGCACGGGGCTGGAGCCGGGCTGTGCCGGGGGCTGCACTGGTGCCTCACGCAGAACACCGCAGTACCCCTGGGGCTGTGTTCTTACCTTGTTCAGGGGTCACAGTGCTGTGTGGTGTCTAGCACGGGGCCTTGTTTTGTTCTTGCTCTCTGTGCTGTCTGGAAAAAGCTCAATTAGTCTCCTGAAGAAACAATAAACTTTGGTCTAATCTAGTTTTTTGGCTCTTATGCGAGCTTGAACTAGACTGTAGAAAAAGATTACTATAAAAGGTGAATACAGTTAGCATTTTTTAAGCTCTGTCTTTGGAGCAACCTTCCAGAGAAATAAGGAACACCTGTGTTTAGGGAAGAAAAAGACTCACTTTTCTTATATCTCTTTGTGGGGAAAGCACCCTGCCTCTGAGCTCCTCCACTGCTGCAGCCCTGCTCCTCCTTGCAGTGCATGGAAACTCTGCTGCAGAACTAAACTTGTTTTCTCTTGCTGCTTGTCTTTTAATAAATCCTTTCCCTTTTAGACTCCGTGCAGGCTAATTCTTGATTTACTGCCTAGGCTTTAGGAGCAGGAGCACATCAGTCTTCTCAGCACTGGCTGGGAGAACACTGGCATCCTCCCTGGCCTGGGGGGGAAGCTCTGAGCCACTGACCATCAGAGATTGTCTGTGTCTCGGTCCGGAGAAGCAGAAGATGCCTCTGTCACTTGGCTTATCCTTGCAGGAGCCCAGGTGGCTGGAGAGTGCTGAGGAGTTACCTGGGGTCTGCGCTCCCAGCAGTAGCTTCAGGCCTGGAAAAGGGGCTGGGAGGTGGGGGAGCAGCTGAGCTCCTCAGCTGCTGAGGGAAGGGACACTTGTGAGAACTCACCTGTGTGCATCCGGGAGGAGACAGAACAGCAAATTCCTCTCAGCTAATTATAAAGCTGCCAGCTCAATAACAAATTGGCACTGGCAAACCAGGCCATGGGAGTCGAAACCTTCAAAGTTCAAAATGTTCTTAATGTGGGGAGCTTGCGAGAGCTGGGTGCGTTGTCCCCGTGTTCTGGGACAGCCCCCCAGGCGCGTGGGCGATGCTGGGCTGCTGCAGGGGGGGTCCCTGCCGGGAGGGAGCTCAGCAGGGACATGGGGGCTCCTGTGCTAATGGATGGCTAATTCTGGGATGCTGTGGATTATAATTTATCTCATGTTTGGCCACT
Source organism: Rhinoptilus africanus (assembly GCA_013400135.1). Classification (NCBI taxonomy): domain Eukaryota; kingdom Metazoa; phylum Chordata; class Aves; order Charadriiformes; family Glareolidae; genus Rhinoptilus; species Rhinoptilus africanus. The sequence goes on from VXBO01009025.1 coordinate 45,342, forward strand.
TGTTGGACTGGGCCTTGATGAATTGTTGATAAACTGTGATACAGGCTGTTGCCTTTAATGAATTCTTGCGGTGCAGGCTGAGCGCCAGCAGGCAGGGATGGGGCTGTGCTGGGAGAAAGAGGGACTAGGAATATTCATGGGGAAGAGGGGGCTTGCTGGTTTTTAGCAAGACTGAGCTGCTTTTCCTGTTTTTTTAAAGGAGAATCCAGGTACACATTCTCTAGTATGAAATAATGAATTCCTACTTGATGTGTTCCTTGCGTAATACTAACCACGAGCTCAGCTCTAATCTGAGCTACACAGGAGCTCATCACCACATAGCTCAAGAAATCCTTTATTGTATATGCATGGGCAAACATATTATAAATACAGAACTTGGCAATAACTCCCAGCCTGACAGCCCGCTGAGCAGCCGGGCGCCGCGTGAAGGCAGCTCTCACCGCTGGGGCAGCCCCTCGCCGTGGGGCTCTGCTGTGGGAGCTGGGGGGGTCCTGCTGGCTCTCCCCATCCCCGAGCAGCGTGGCACAGACCGCTTTCTGCACAAACCTGTTGTGGTTTGGAGTTCTGCACTTGCCTGTTAAAGAGCAAAAAAGAGAAGAGAGTTTAATCTTATAAGAAACCCTTGTGCTAGCTCTAAACTCTTGTTATGCTGCTTGTTCTCATGCATCCCAAACCCGAGACTTCTCTGGTCTTGCTCTTTGTCCTTGGCTCACCCGAATGGTTGTGGCCCCACAGAGCCGTGCTGTGGGAGCACCTCCATCTTCATTTCTTGCCCATTAGGCTTGTTCTGCCACCGCTGCCACCACCCTGCCCGTGCCAGGGGTCCAGCTTGTGATAGCCACTGGAGATGCAGCGGGCTCAGGGAGCCGTGTGGGACAGGGGACAGATGGCGTGACAGCCTCCAGGCCCTCGGAAGTGCTCCATATGCCTGGTTTTCCCCCACCAACCAGGGTGTGACAAGACAAGCATGGCTGAAGTGCCAGGGGTTGGCTGGGACAAGCAGGCTGGTGCAGGGGGTCTGCTACCTGGGGCCAGCCGAGCTTCCCACGCCAGCCTCTGCTTTTAACATTTATATGGGTGGTAAGAAATGGTTTTGTTTGTAGTGGTCTTAATTGCACTTAATTACCACTATGACCTCTTTTCTCATGATTCCTGATGTCCTTATCTGTATGGAGGGCCCTGCAGGTGGGGTGGAGCAAGGCAGGAGTCAGCGGCTTAAGTGCTTGGGCTGATGCTGCTCCGGTGGCGGTTGGCGTCGGTTGATCGGTGCAAGGATGAGAGCAGAAGGGCCCAAATTGCTCTACCCATTCTCCATCGTGTCCTCTTGTTCCCTCTGAACTGGAATGATGGTTCTGTGCCAGAGCTAGACGAAGCGAGGAACAGACGAGGACGGTGATGCCTTGGGCTGGTCCTTGACTGGTGAGACGGACGGATGCCCCAGCAGCAGCAGCAGCTGGGGACCCTCGCACGGCACTTCCAGAAATGACTTATAAATACAGCTGTTTCCGTCCAGTCCCATGAGCCGAGTGGCTCTGCGAAGGAGGTGTCGCACGATGCGGTGGGAAGCTGGTCCCCAGAAGCTGCTGCCCATCTGTGTGCCTTGTGCGGAGGACAAATACTGAGCACTGGTAATACAATTTATTTCCACTAGTGAGTGAATTGCCCATAATTCATGGCAAGTAGAGCCTCGAGTGATGATGAAGGTCAGCCCATCAGATCTGGAAATAAATTGTATCCTATTACAGCCTCCTATTAGGGGTCTATTTATAGCAGCGGTTTGCAAACTCCGGGAAGTTTGAGAGGGTTTTTTTGGTGGGATTTTTACTTTTTGCTTGGCTAGTGAGCGTATGAAGACAGCAAATACTTTGGTGTAAAATGGGCCCCTGGCTGCTGATATAAACCAGTCCCTGTGGCAGTGAGATGCCAAGCCCTGAGCCGGCCAGGGGGCTCACGGGGTCTCGGGGCTGGAGGCACCGCTTGGCCGGCCGGGGGATGGGGGGGTGGACAGAAACCCCACGAGTCTGAGCCTTGCGGTCTGCTCTAGCAAATGCTCCGATGCTCTTATACCGGCAGCACGGTCTATTTCTGCAGACAGACAGGCAGCGCCTTTCTCCTGTGTTTACCCCTTCTATTTACCATGGCACTGCAATCCCCGATTGACAGATAATGTGCAGGATGTGGTTTGCCATGGAAACAGAGCCCTAGTTCTTTATGTTTTTTAAAAGATTAATATTTCTTAGCTTGGTTTCATTTTTCTGGTATTAAAAATCATTAGTTATGTACCATTTCATGGCCTGTGCAGGCCCAAATATGCCCTTTTGGGCACAAGCTTTCCTATAGGAAAAATAAAGCATCCCCTGGACTGGCAGGACTTGGTGAAAGCTCCCGGTGGCACCTGGGCTGCCAAGCCCCCCTCCAGCTCCCCTGACTGTCACCGCGGGCGGTGAGACACGTCGGTACCCTGGCAGTGCTCTGGATGAGAAATAATGGAGCTGCTTCTAAAATCCCAGGTATGAATACACAAGTTTGCCTGCCTCGCGCCTGAATCCCAGATACACAGGCAGGGAGCAGGAGAGATCATCTTTCAAAGCCCATTAACTGCCAGAGAATCTCCCCACTGGCAAATGAGAGAAGTTACAGATTTTAATGTTATCGTCTATCTCCTTGAAAAATATTTGAACTTCCAAAGGATTTGGGACAGAGGAAAATTGCTGTGAATTAAAATGCCTTATTCTATCAAAGAACATGGGTTTGGGAAAAAAGGGAGGCTGATTGCCAGGAGGCAAAACTGCTTTTCTTCCACCAAATGACTGCTCTGACCGAGATGCCTACGGAGGGCAAGTGTCTTTAATTGTCCGGGAGCCCCGGCCATCACTCGGGGGTAGAGGCAGCGCTGTATGTTATTACTTGCTTGGGTTAAGAGGGGTGAGTCACTCCTGCTGGAAAATGGCTGGAAGTTTAGTTCCTTAAAGGCAAAATAGGAAAACAGCTGTCTTTTAAACCTCATAAATCTGTACAGTTAAAGGTTTGGGCAAAACCATATTTTATTGTTTTTGCTGTCAGAAACACAAAGAATTAAGGGCCATGTGACTTGGTAATTGCTGTGGACTTTTTTCTGACAATAAACATTAAACTTAAAACTGTATTAAAATCATTTGACAATTTTTACGCTTTAACAACTGAGAGTGAATAATGTTTTTTGCATATAAAATACTTTCTCTTGTCAACCTATAAAACTGTCAGAAATAAATTCATCAAAAAAGATTATATAATTAAAAGTCACTTCTTTTCTTTCTCTAGTTTAGTTGGAATTATTTGTTTGTCACTTTTTCAGGACTAAATTACTGCATTCAGAGACAACTTTCTTTGTTAAGACTATTATGAAATGTATGATTCTTACAAAAGGAGCCCAACTTTCTCCTCTAATGTATCAATTCAATATCACTTTTCAGAAAATATGCTTAGATAGTACTGTTTCTAAAAAGCTATTTTATCCTGAAGATGAACAGGAGCCGTAATGGAAAGCGTCCAAATGTAGAAATGGTATTTTTATTATTGAGCTGCATATAATTTATGGAAAATTGCTGAATTAATTTTTTTAGCAAAGTAAATTGTTAGCACTTGAAATTGCAAATCCTCTCTGAAAGAGAGCGCCGTACAGGTGTTTAAAAGCTGAAGCAGCAATATTGATTTCCGTCTTGTGGTGCAGCAGCACGGGGTGCTCAGTGCCTGCAGGACAGGGGGCTGCGGGCAGGGGGGCTGCGGGGGAGCATCCTCGCGGGGGCGGTCCTGGGCCTGCATCCCTGTGGAGGGGTGCGCAGGG
>VXBO01009025.1:50047-87547 GCA_013400135.1 Rhinoptilus africanus
GGAGGGAGCCCCTGGCCCCCTCACTGCGGGAAGGGGGGTTCTGACAGCACGGAGTCTCTTAACAAATTGCTTCTGCTCTTTAGCCAGGAGAAACCATGAACTTATCAGAGCTGGGTGGATTTGGGGGTGACTGGATTTTCAAGGCTGGAGGGTGATAATGGTTTATTGATCTGTTGTTAAGTTATTGGAGCCTTAATGGAGGCAATAAACCAATAGTGCACGTTGCTGTCACACGGCCGCATAAGCTGGGAGAGTAATTAAGCAAGCCTGCCTTGGCATGCAGAGGAGCGGAGGCTTGTGGTGGCCACCTCCGTGGTGAACCCCATGGAGCCTTTCCCCTCGTGCCCATGTGGGGACGTTTCCCCGGGGCGGCGGAGGAGCAGCAGGTCCCCCCCAGCAGCACCCGGGGGTGCAGGGGGGCGCAGGGTCCCATCCTGCGCTGCGGCAGACTCACTGCTGGGAATTTCACAGCTCATCCAAAACATGCTGGTGTGAAATACTGCGCTGCTGGTCCCATGTGTCCTGCAGGTCCTGTTCGTGGCTCCCGAGGAGTATTTGGCTGCATTTTGGAGGATTTTAGTGCTCCGCAGACAAAACGGGCCCTTGCTCGTAAGCCCTGGTGGACACAAGCGTCTGCAGAGGCGCTGCTGCAAGTGGGAGCAGAAGGTTAAAGGGATGCTGAGCCTCGCGTAGGGCCAGGGGTTTGCTGGCTTGGTGCCATGTTTCTGATCTGATAAATCACGAAATCTGGATTTACTGTGAGTGATGATTTAATAAACAGTGTGGTGGGGGTGTTCATGCTAGGATGCACCGCAACTGCTGTTTCCCCTGGTTCCGATAGGTCCCGTTTGCCCAGGAGCTGGGAGGCAAGGCTGATCTGCTGGAAGTATTATCTCTTGGTATGGTAATTATGATCTGTGATTAATCCTGCTCATGCTGAAGAACTGTGCAAGCCTTTTCCGGAGGGTTCATCTTCATGTTTGCTTCTTCTGCTCATACGTAATATGAATTGACGTGAGCTATTGTTGAAGGGAGATAGACGGAGGTGTCTGTACCAAAGAGGGTTTTAATAACAGGCTGGGATGACTGGAAATATCCTGGCAGAAGAGGGAGCCCCGTGAGGCTGTGGGTCAGGGTGTGTGGAGGCCGGGTGATTCGGCTGCTCTCGGGGTGCCTGCGCTGTGGCTGCCCTGCGATAAGGGTCAATAAAGCCCAGCTTTCCTTTCCCTTCATCCCCCCGCTCACCCAGCACTCGTGCTCAGGGAGCAGCGCTGGTGCCATGGCCCTGCTGGGCTGCCTCCCTGCGCCCGCCAGCATCCACACCGTCCTGCCGTGGGAGCGGCTACGGCCGCCCCAGAAAGGGAGCTATGCATCCCTCGCCTTTGCTTGTGGGGGCAGGTTTCATTGCAAAATGAATGCCAGGGGAAGGATTTGTCCTCTGGAAACTGGTATTATGCCACAGAGAGCGTGCCATGGTCCTACAGCAGGTGTCTGCTGCGATGTCCCTGCGGAGGAGGCTGTAACCAGGAGCAAAGCGAGATGTCCGGCTTCAGACCCGCTGCGTCGGGGCCGGGGTCACGAGGAGCTGCCGGCTGCCGCTGCGGAGCTTGGCCCAGGGCTGGGGTCCCTGAGGCTGGGAGCAGCTACCTGCAGCCTCAGTGGCCAGCCAGAAAATCCTTCTGCTGGCAAGATATAAATATTTATTTGTGAAAAGCTGGAAATACCTGTGAAATTCTCTGAACCCTCAATAGCTTCATAGTCCATAGTCATCATTTAACACCGTTCATGCTCCATTAAAAACAGTTATTTAATACAATAATCATTCAATTAAAAACCTCTTGAAGCGGCTGCCAGAGCCTATTTGTATCAATACAATATTTTAATTGTAAAAAGGCTAAATACAGACCCGCCAACTGTGATTGTCAAGAAAATGTTACTGAAATGAGTGTTCAGTCTCAGGGAGGCTCTGGCAAGGGAGCAAGTCCTTGGGCAAGCACTGGGGGCAGCTGCGCTGGACAAGGAGCATCGTCCGGACACCCTGCGCTGGGGGGGCTGGCCATGGCGGAGCCTGGCTCCCTGGCACCAGAGGACTCGGCACAGAGCTCCAGCTCCTCATGGAGGCAAAACGCTGCTCTTCACAGGGAGGCTGCGTTGTGCGGGAGCAGCGCGGGACGGTGATGGGGGCGAGAAGCAAGTCAGACTGACCGCTGCTGCCGCTGTTCAAAACTGCCCGGTGGAGCTGGGTGCTCAGTGAGTGCGTTTCCCAATGCTGAGGGTGCCCGGAGCAGGAAGGGGCATTCCCTGGCAGCCCTGCTGTGAGGGCACTTCAGGCAACAAACAACAGCGCCCAGGAGCAGGCGATCCGCGGCACCAGCTCAGCCCGGCTCGCTCCCACAGGGACGGCCGTGATCCCGAACAGCTGTGCCAGGTGTGATGGGGGGAGCAGGGAGGAGGGGAGAGTCAGTGGGGTCCCTGCTGCAGGGCGCTCCCGGCGCTGGCCTTTCCCGGCGGCCCCTGCTGAGGAAGCTGCCAGCCGGGGCTGGGCGCGGGGTCAGGGGGCTCCCGAGAAACTGGAAACCTCTGCTGGGACTCCTGCTGGCATGTTCATAGTCCCACACCCTGCATTTTGCCTCATTACATAGGTGCCATCACATAAATATTCCAGTCACTATTGCTTACTGTCAGACCCAATTTAGAAAAGTACCTGTCTGTTACAAATATTTTATAGTACTTGAATATGCAATTTATGTAACATGCCCAGCAAAAGAAATCCATTATACGGTTTTGTCTGATTGAAATTCTGGCATCGTAACAGTAGGAAAAAATTAAATTATTCTAGAAAGTTGCAGTCCATTATGAAGACCTAACTGCTCTTCCCTGAAAAAGAGCCAATACTCCCTCAGTGGTGCTGGTGCCGTGATACGAGCGCTGTGTCCCATGGCTTCGTTTCCACTTTGCCAAAGGAAAACAGGGCTTCCCTGAGCAAACGTGGGATTTGTTCTTTCCCATGGGGTCTCCCTGCAGCCCCCGCCAGCCCTGGGGCGCTGCCCGAGGGCCAAGTCTCCCCCAGTAACGGTGTTTTCACCACATGGGGACGGTCCCTGGCCTCAGCCTTCTGCCAGACCCCGCTGCCCCTGCGCGGGTCAGCGCCGCCGCGGGGATGGGCTCTGCTCTGGCAGAACGGCATTTGCACCCGTCAAGGCCAAGACTGATCGGCCAAAACCCACCGGGCAGGCGGTTGCTTTCTCCTCTGCCCTCCCCACTGATGCCGGCTGTTCAGTAACACCCGCCCTAGGCACCTTCCCTTTCCCAGCGGGGGCTGAGGACGGTCTTGCCCAGTTTCCCCCTGTGCTTTCCGAGGCGCTGGGACCTGTCCGGGGGGAGACGGTCTCAGTGGGTCAGGGCCCCCCTGTGCTGGGGGTGCAGCCACTGAGCCCCGGGGAGAGCGGAATGGGCAGAGCCGCTTTTAATCAACCTCCCAGCGGAGCATCCCGCTTTCACAGCTTTGCAGGGCTGGAGGAAGGAGCCTATTTCTCCCCTACTTCCACCCTTTCCCCATTCCAAGCAGCTGGAATTAAGGGCAGTTAATGGTCCTGCTGCTCTAACACAGGCTGCCATTGAATTCCCATTACTTGTATCTCTGGCTTCAGGTTCATTTACATTTTGCAAAGTTGCCTCTCTTTTACCTTGCTCTGATGAGGTCTGTTTGAAGTAAATTACTGAGGTCATTGATCTGAACAGTTTTATTTCAATTGGAATGAAACGTAGGCGGTGTGTGGCCGTGGGAGTGTGTCCGTATGTCCAGCGCACGCACTGGGGACGGGCGCACCGAGCTCTGCCCCGAGGTGCCCTCCCAGCGCGGGGGCTCCTGAGCTGCCGGTGGCAGGAGGCTGAGCAGCAGTTCTCCACATCCCCCTCAGAGATGCTGCTGTGCCGGGTGGTTCGGGAACATCGTGTTGCTTATGTGCAATAGCAAAGTCTTTGCCTGACTTAGCAACGATCCCATGGGCTCGGGAAGGGGCTGCAGTTCCGATGTCCAGGCTGAGAGCGCATAGTGCTAACACTGAACCAGCCTGAACCTTTTGACAGCACCAGAACAGCTTGTGTGGTAGGAAGAGATATTGAGGGTTAAGTCAGTTTGGAAGGACTTTGAGGATCTCTAGTCCAACCTTCTGCTGAAAGCTGTGGGGACAGGGCAGGTTTCAGGACTTTGTCCCGGCCCCTGGATGCCGTGCTGCAAGGAGAGCAAGCCGGCACCGAGGGATGCGCCAGCGCTACATAGCTGGTCTGGAAAGCTGGCTATCACAAACCTTTGTTTTCCTCATCCAAGGTACAAAGCCATGGGGCCCTGCTCCTGCCAGAGCAGGGCTTAGGCGTGGGACCAGCCCAAGCCCTTCGGATGCGTCCCCCGGGACCTGCAGCCTTGGCATGGGAGCGTCTCTCAGCCGGGGGAAGGTACAGGGCTACAGGAAGGGATTTGGAATTGATGCCCGCTCCTGCAGGGAAGCAGGTCTTCACGAGCATGTTTTGGGAGGAAAAACCAGGTCAGAGTACAGCAGAGCATATTTATTTCCTCTGGGACTTTGTGTGTTACTTGTGGTATATTTTATGGATAGAGTCGGCCCCATATGTCTTGGGGAAGGCGTTTGGCTAAGCAATGTGTTAACAGTTAGTGTGCTAAGGAGCCATTGTTTGGGTACTTTAGTTTTGACATTTAAATGCATTTTTCAAATACAGTGAGATGAATGTGATGTCACCGGGGAGTCGCGAAGGACTCTCAAGCATAAAAGCAGACGGCTGGGTTTTAATCTTTAACAGCGCACTAGCCTCTTATCCCTGAAGGTCCCTTCAGCAGAAGCTGTGTTCTGCTTTAGGTACCCAGAAGATCAGGTTTTTTATCCGCTTATGACACTCTATATGAGAGAAAAATGTGTGTAATGCAAAAGTGATATTTAATGCCACTCAGACCTTATTTTGTTTGACCATGGGAAATCTGGAGGCTAAAGATCTTTGTGGTCTTTGGCAACAGGCAATGGGTCAAACACAAAATGGCCCTGGACTCAAATTTTTATTTTTATTGATGTATGACTTCTACAGAGTATAAGGATTTTATGGTTTGACTCTGCAAAGCATTAAGCGGTAGAACATGAGTACCCTAGGAGGAAAGATGTGAGGAGGCAGTGTGTTGTTGATAACCGAGTGCAGGGGGGGAGATCCCACACTTGGAAATACATGGAACCATTTTAAAGAAGGTATTCCTTTCATCGCGTGAGCAGAGAGAGAGCTGGAGCCTGCTTCCCTTTTAACAGGAACAAAGTGGCTCCTGAATCCAAATTACTCAATTGATTACACTACGCCTTTGGAATATAATTCTTTCAAGTTAAGGCAGACAATTTTTAATCTTAGCTCCACCTTCTTATAATCGTGGCGCATTATTCAGTGTGTAAGAGCTGGAGTGAACACTCTTCGGTGCATAAGAGCTGGAGAGAACAATCCCCTGGTTTTTCTTCTAGGGGGAGAGACCCCCTGCGCCTCCGCCCCTCTCGGGTGGTGGGTGCTTGCACACCGAGGGTCTCCAGGGCGTTTCTGTGACCAGAGGGTGGCTCGTACCCCCTGCGGGCTGTTGCACAGGCCCTTCAATGCACGGGAACATTGCAACATATTTAAGTATTAGTAAATAAAAACAAGAGGGCTAGGTTTATAAATATTTAGGAAGTACTTGTTACTAACGTGTAAACATGTTGGATTTCTCACACACAGGCTGCCAGCAGCCCCCAGCCGGGGTTTCTCTGGCCCCAGCTCGCAGTCGGGTGTCGGGGTCTGGGGCTGCGGGGAAGGGGATGGGCAGGAGGACATTCCCGCATCCTGTACCAGCTGAACACTGGCTTTTGTTTTCCAACAGGAAAATAAACCTCCCACGCCTGGCCTGGGTGGTGCCTGGTGGTGGGCGAGCATCTGGTCCGTGTTGGGCAGGGGCAGCCGGGGGTGGGCACGGACGGCTGTGCCAGCCCCGCACAACACCCTGCCGGCACACCGCTCCGGGGGGGGAGCCGGGAGCTGCGAGGGAGGGGAATGCCGGGGATGGGCCCTAGGACTGGTCTTCAACCTCACTTATAGTCAGCAGAAGGAAATGGAGAATCATATCTTTGGTGTAACCCACCGGAGTTCAATGGTTACCCCAGAGATTAATTTGTCCTTGTGTCTCACGTTCTGCTGAGAATAGCCAGAGCTCGCACTTTTAAATATTAATGAAGATCAGGAATTTTTCCACTGGGGAGAATTTATTGTGGAAATGTAGAAGTGGGAGTATCTCCTAAAGTTAACCCTTTGAAAAGTACACTGGGGCTTATTAAAAATGCAGCTGGTTGTATATTCAGTAGGGCCTGGATATATTTGCAAATGTTGGTGGGATTTTCCTGCGTGAGCAGAGCTTGCGTTGACACTGGGCCGTACGTGCACCGGAGCGGGAATGAGGATCGGCCAGAGAGACCCAAGGGCTGCCTCCTCCGCGGCACCGCTCAGGGCAGAGGAACAGCAGTAAAGTCACCGCAGCGGTGACGCCTCTGCAGCCCTGGACCTGCCGGGGCCAACGCGCGCCCCTCTCCCCTGCCCGCACCCCCGGCAGCGAAAGGCTCACAGAGACAAACGTGAGCTTGGTCTGATTATTCTGGTACCTCACGTAGATGACAATGTTTTATTTATTTCTATGAGTTTCTTTACATTGACATTTTTTCCATCTTGGAAACATCTGTAGACTGCGGTTTTCAGAGGGTTTTTATCTTTGGGGAAAGATTACAGATAAACATGAACAGGCTTTTAATTACAAGATACTGATTGTTGGTTTACACAGCAATATTTGTTCAGTAAATTGCTAATTAATGCAAAGAAAGCACCATGTGACTTTATCAAATATTTGCTTCCATTTACACGACAAAAAATATTTTGTTTTTCACAATGATGACAATAGATGGGATTTGTGAGGACAGGCAGGACAGTGATGCGGAGGGGAACCATGCAGTGATGCTGTCAGTGGGGTGGGAAGGGCTGGACCTGCCCCGTCTCTTCTGGAGACCCACATTAACATTTTTGTTGCACCTTGTCTTCCAAAACCTGCAGAACCATCTCAGCGTGAATCCTACATGTTGGTGCATTTGTCCTAATCCTGATAAGCATTTTGGGCACTCGTGGTCATGCCGAGAGGACGCTCCTTGCACGGACGGTTCCAGCCGTCCCCCTCTGGCCAGGCGCAGACGTGACTCTTTACAGCTGAAGAAGTGGCTGCTTTCGGGTGGGACTGCTCACACCACACTTACGGACTGCAGTCCACGGACCTAGATTAGCAGAGACATTGGGTAACTAGTGCCCTTCTTTGGTCAAGAATGACAAAATTTTCCTGCTTTCCCTGTTAAGTCCTTCAGTTTTCTTGGGGAAAAACCTTGGGTAATTCCGGCAGCATCACGGCAGCAAGAACCCACGTCTTAGGTGTGTGCAGGCAACCACTGCCTCACTCTTGAGAGAACAGAATTCACAGAGAAAATTCCAGAAGTGCTTTTAAAACTCTCAGTGAGTGAGCATCACCCCAGTGCTGAGCCGCCGGCACAGGGCTCTGGCAGAATCAATTCCCATGCAGGCGGCCACCAATTAGCTAAAAAGCACAGGTAAATATTCAGAAGTAAGAAAATGTTATTAGAGAAAACCGTTCCAACAACTGCGGAGAAGACGTGTTTGATCGTGAGGACAGACGACAAAGCGATCCTGAAGAGTGTGAGAAGTTTATGGTAGCGGGAGCCACAGCACGAAGTTACAGAAGGTTTATCTGACTTTGTTTAGTTGACCTGCAGCTGCCCTGTTGATACAGAGTAATTTATGGACGTGCTGAAAAAGCTGGATTTATGCCCTGATCATAGGAGAGAAATGCTAGTACATAAAATTGGTAGTACCTTTTGCAGTATATACCTAAATCTTTAATTTTTATAGCAGCTAAGAGAAAAATAAGCTTGCATACAGTACAGACAGCATAAACTGACCGTAAATCCTGGCCCTGTGGAGAGCCACGGCACCGGGGGATCCCTGTGCAGGCTGGTAGCAGAGCTGCGGGAGCTGGTGTCTCTCCCTGTGAGCCAGGGCTGGAGCCACCGGGTTTCGCTCTCTTTGCCTTGACCGAACAGAAAAACTGGAAATACCGATCTTGGTCATGCTGAAGCAAAAATGGGAAACAGACCTTTAGGTTGGGATCAGCTCAGAATGTCGCATTCGGCTGAGCAGAAGCCGTTGGGTCGCTGAGTCTGACTCTCCCTTTTGTAGGATAAACTGTGAATAAAACTGTTCACTTTCAAACAAAGTCCAATTTAAGTGTCAAAATGAAGTTAATTTTTTTCAGTGTTTTAGCTAGTTTTTAAGGCAGAAATTTTTCACTGAGTTCAGTTCTTCCTGACCAATGTCCATCCTTCTGGCTTGTCAGTGAATTCCTTATTTGTTGAAATTAACTAAATTCATTCTCTGAAAATAAAATAAATTTCCAGGCCATCTGGCTAGTTACTCTTCGTCATTTCATCTTGAGGCTGGCAGCAGAGTGAGATCTAACTGCTCTTTCAAGAGACCTCAGAACTGGGGATTGGGCTGTAAAGGTTGTGTTAGACCCTAAACACTTTAAAAAAAAAGTGAAATTGTTTAAAGTCTCAAAAGAGCTGCTGAATGAGTGTGATGAATTGGATGAGGAAAGAGAAAGGTGGAAAATATTTCAAAATATGTTCGGTTTGTTAAAGGAAGCAATCTGGGTTCTTTTTTCTTTTCGGCGATTCTTCCTGATTCTCAGCTCTTGCACGAAGCCGCGACCAGGCTCGCTGGCCCCCGGGGGAAGGGGCAGACGTGGCTCCCGGGTGCTGCTCTGGGTGCTCGCGGGGGCTCCGGGGCTGCGATGGAGCCATCCCCGCTGCACCAGGTGGGAACCAAAACAGTGCTGGGCCCCTGGCGTCAGGAAAGCATTTTCCAAGGAAATTCAAGAAACACTTGGAATGCCTCTGTCTATTAAAGAGTGACATTTAGTGTTGTACTTTGAAATATGTTTGAAGTACCACACAGCATAAAGACCCTAAGGGGACCCATGAGCCAAATGAGATTTCCATGTCAGCGCCAGTCACGACCTTTCCTTTACGGCATCTGCTTAAATACAGAAAACATGGTTTTGTTATAAAGTCAAGTCAAAACAGGGATTCAGAGTAAAATATAATATATACTTAGGGCTGCCCTCGGGGACCTTTTTAATGGTTTCATATAAAACAATGTTCTGTTTACTGTGAGACGTTTCTCTGCTGAGCGCGCCCTGCCCTCGTCCTGGGGCTTGGAGGTCCCCAGCCCGGCGCTCTGCCAGCCCAGCCACCCGTGGGGGCTGGTGGCCAAGGGGCAGGAAGCCACTGGGCCACTTCTGATGGCAGACCTGGTTCTGTGCCTGGTCTTATCTTCAGATCCCTGTGGGTGGCAGAGGTCGGCGGGGTGTGCCATGGTGGGAGAAGGGAGGTGGCTCAGGAGAGCCCATGGCTCTGCTCCCGGGGGCTCTGGAGGGTCTCCATGCTGTTGCCACCCCGGCACTGAGACGGGCACCGTGTTTGGCTGCCTGCGGGACAGGGTGCGATTCCACCCTGGGATACAGAAAATACCCTCAAAGGCAATGCGGGAAGGTGCCTGTGGGAGCTGCTGCCCTGGGGTCCCTGCGGGCGGTTTCCCGGTGCTTTAGGAGCAGAGAGGGCTCGTGGCTCCTGCAGGTGCGATGCACCAGCACCCGGGGGCTTGTCCCTGCCAGGGGGGCATTTGCCACCCCCGGCATCTGCAGTGATCCCCACTGCTTCAGCTTCCTCCCCGGGGCAATACCCCAGAAAACCATTTTGGGGGAAAGGCAGCTTTTCTGGAGCTGAAGTTGGCCAGCCACAATGGGAGAGGTAAGGCCCTGCCTTTTACAAACTAAAGGAAACAAAGTGCTAATTGTAAAATGTTTGAGCTTGGTATCCATAAAATTACTTAGTAAGCACTTTGCCCGAGGCACAAAAGACTGGCACAAAGTCTGTTCCAGGCCATTGAATTCCTGTCAAAAGAAATCCCACACCCATTAATTACCATATGACAGGTGCGGGGCCTAAAACAAGGTGCACCGGGCGCTGGCTCCTCCATGGTTAATGCCAGGGTGGGTGTCCCGGGCTGGGGACGAACCCTCCCGCGCAGTGCTCCTTGTGAGTCAGCCTGGCTGGGAATGTGACAGGGACGCGTGCTGTTGGAGGACCAGACCCGGGGATGGAGGCCTGGCTCACGGAGGGCTGCCTGGTGACTCTGCTCTTCTGCGGAGCAGCGGAGGCGCGTCTTTGCCTGCCGAGCGCCTGCCTCCCCCCTCCGGCACCGCGCATCCGAGCCGAGCCTGCACCAGTGGCCTCAGCTCCACAGGCCCGAGACGGGCTGGGAGAGCGGTGTCAGCAGCCTTTTAGGTTTCCACACTGAGAAGTCAACATGAGGTGTAGAAAGAGAAGCCATGCCTGTTAAAAGACAGAAAAAGTAATTTTTTTTGAGGCCGCAGGGGTTGCCACCCTCCCTCCTGGCAGCGAGCTGCTGCCTGCCCCGGCGTTAGGTGTTCCAGCAGCTGCCGGGCGCTGGGAAATGTTTGTGATGGCTCCCAGTTAAAGAACACTTTAGCGGAATGACTCTGTCAAAAAATATGTACCTGCTATGCATTATTCAGCATTATCTTGTTTAAAAAAAGTCCTGCATCCAGGGAGAAGTGACACCAGCAGGAGAATCCCCCTGGCTGGGCACTTCGGGGCAGAGCAGCTCAGGGTCTTCAACGGAGATACCCAAAGTCGGACTTCTACATCCACCTGAACCACTCGCGTAAGGATCTGCTGCTCCAACGTGCGTCATGTTCCCCAGCTCCTGCAGAGGAGCCTTGGGGTGCTCTAAGGGAGCCCGGGGGGGTTGGGAGCCCTCCGGGTTAAGGCAGCTCCGCAGGCACCGGCGGCAGCCCCCTGGACGGGACCCTCGTGCGGGTGTCTGGGTGCGGGGGTGCCTCTGCCTGCCCGGAGCCTGGGCTGCTCCGTCCAGCCCAGGGGTGTCCGAGGGGTGCGAGCTCCCTCCGCCCCATTTTCCTCCCAGGAAATGGGATCTTCCTGCCCGGAAGATCGGGGTGTGCTGCCCCAGGGGATTTTATGGAGATGTTAATTCTGAAAACAGCCGTAGATGCGCTGCCTCTGCTACTGCTGCTGTGGTGAATGGGTCTTGCTGATCTCTGTAATCCACTAAACAGAGGCGTCTGTGGAGATCCACGCCTGCTCTTAACAGCTAGTTAGGGGTGGATATTTTGTGAAATGTGTTAAAGTTCAGTAAATGATACATTTAGCTACATGGAGTTTATGCATCATGAATGATTTATTCTTTTATAAATACTCCAAATTCCACATACATATTCTTCTGGTTGTTAAGTTTCTTCTAATTTATTGGTTCATTATTATTTAATATGCAAGTTATGTCATCCAAGAAGTTAAAAAAATGTTTTTTCCGTCTGCTTTGTTCGCACTCTTCGGATAGCGGAGGCAGCAGAGCCTGGAGGTGCAGCCTCCCCACGGTGGGGCTGGGGGCCGGGCGGCCCCAGTTCTGCCCGGGCTGGCCCAGAGCTTCCTCCGGCTGGCCAAAGTGGGCACAGCGTGTGCTGCTGGTCCTGCAGGTCCCCCTGGCAGGCAGGAGAATGTGCCGGGGCCGCGGCCAGCTCACGTGCGCAGTGGCTCGCCGGGGACTTCACATCCCTGCCCTTTAGGAAAGGAACCGAAGCAACAGATCATCCCACTCCCACCAGGGACACGTCTGGCATCAGGTTGTTCTTCCCACTCTGCAGCTTCGGATCCCTCTTCCCAAAGACTGATCCAGTTTCCTCCAGGCCGTGGGGTAGCTGCAGGATGCTGCTGTGCCGGGGACCAGTGCGCTACCGAGTGACCAACCCAGCACCCCCACCCCAGCACCTCTCCTCTTCTGGGCCCCTTCTGGTGGCTTTTGGCTCTGTCCTCTCCATGCTCCTCACTGGAGCTAATTAGGGAACAGAGCTAACTTTAGCCGAGATGGAGTTGGAGACATCCTATTTTGGGGTGAAATTCACCCTTTAGAGCTGGATGGGAGACCAGGACTTTTGTGTGAGAGGGTTCATTCTCACATTCCCTTTTCCTAATAAATCTTTGCTTTGTCTCCACTTAGAAATGGTCAGGAGCATCCAGAATCGCCCAAGCACAAGCCCGCTGGTGAAAGCATGAGGCAAAGCACGCTGGATGGGAAGGGTGGAGGGGAGAAGGCAGAGTCCGGACCTCGTGCCCCCCTGGACCGACGTCCCACTGGCGCTGAGGGAGGGGACGGCACTGCCGTCGCTGTTGCAGCCAAGTGGAGGGGAACTGACACTGGCAATTCTTTCATGTACTGTTAGTGAACAGCCATCAGAAGACATTGACACTAACTGTGGGCCTTTTAAGAGTGTAATGTATTAGCAACTTGTCTCCTTGAAAGCTAATGACAAATGCCTTGTTTAAAAGGAAGATCAAAACATCAAGAAAAATTAGATTAAATGGTTATGAAACTCCCAGTGGAGGACGCATTTCTCAGAAGTATTCCCTGTTGAACGTTGGAAATCTGTAATTATTTCCCCTGCTTACTGCATTAGGGCTGGAAAAGTGTTTGCATTGCTTCAACGTGTATCTGCATCCCTGCTCCATACAGCGCAGCGAGCCCCGGACAAACGCAGCGGGAGGAGCGGGGCAGCAGTGGGCACAGGCGACGCGGGTGGGGGGCGGCTGTTTGCAGCGGGAGGAGCGGTGCCCGCGGTGCCCGCGGTGGGAGGGCCGGCAGGACAGGGCAGACACCGTGGCACCGGGGACGGCGCTGCGATGGAGGCACAGGCAGCTCCAGGATGCGGTGCAAGGCCGGAGAGGGACAAGGTCCCTGCTGCGTCTCGCTGCTTCTCCAGGAGTGAAAACCCAAGCACCTCCAACAGCTTGGACCCCATCCGCTAAAACAGCATTTTTACATCCAGCCCGGTGTGAGGGCAGCTTTGCGTGGGCAGTGCCGGGTCCTGCTCCAGCTGCAGAAGTTGCTGTGGTTTTTGCTGCGGCAGAGCAAAGAGCACGTTGCCCCGCAGCGCTTGGGAAAGGGGTTTGCAATAAATAGTGAACCAAAGATGGTGAGGAGCCATTTGGCTGGGGGTTGATGGATTTGCAGGAGTCTGGGCTGCTCCTGCCCAGAGCTGCCCAAATTTCTGCTCGCTGTGGTGCAGTGCTTGAATCCACAGTAACGTTTGTGTCTGGCTATAAATGCACTCAGTGCTGCTAAAGTCTTTATTTCAAGGTAGGCAAAACACATTCAAACTTTGTCAGACTTTCACCTTTGCTAGAGCAAAGGCGATTAAAATGGTACATTCCAGACCTCATCCAAGGAAGATAATTTACATATTTTTAACAAATTTCACTATTGACACACAGACATCGGATCTCACTTGTAGCATGCAATTAAAGGAGTCCCCAGCCAAACCTCAGAGGACTGACTTGTCATGTTTCCAGTTAAAATTATTTTGGCATTTGAGAAAAGGAAAGTTTTCCTTCTAAGTTTTTAAGTAAACAGATTCATGTTTTACTGCTGCAAGTAACTGCTGTAACCGCATAGTTTAATACTGAGCTTTAGCCCAGCAGTTTGGTGGTGTGCTAAGTCATGGCGAGTCCTTTCCCTCGCAGAGGGGGGGTTGGGATGAGGGGGGTCTTGCTGAGCGCTGCCGGGCTGCGCTGGGGAGGGGACGGAGAGCTCTGCCCTGGCTCGCTTTTGTTTGTCATCAAAGCCAGCTGAATTAGGCTCTTTCTCCCCTATTTCTATGTACCAATTTGAAGAGCTCAGATGAAAAGTGTTGCATTACACCAGCACCAATAAGTCACACTATCTATGTTGTGACACACGGAATGTTATTAATTGTCAATCACAAACCACCAGGCTTGTCAAGATGTTCTCTTCTGAACAGGCTGCTTTAGACCTGAAGTGATTTTTAATCAAATGTTAATAACACAGCATCTGTCAGTGGACCATTGGCATCATACAATAATAAAAAGTTAACATATGACATGGCAAATTCTAATGTTTTCATTTTTACTTCTTTCCAATTATCTGTGGAATTTCTGCCAGAATGAGAAGTGTGCTGACATTATTACATGCAAAACACACTGCTGAAAGATGAACATGTCTATTAAAGTCTGCGTTCCCCACCACACGGGCTCCCAAAAGCACCTTTCAATCTCCACTCCGGAGGCCCCACCACCCGCGCTCTCCCAGGCCCGGGAGCAGGGACTGCGGGTCGCTGCTCCTCCGCTCCCTGCCTCGCTGCGCCGGAGGCTCCCTGCCTCCCTGCCCTGCATGTCCCGCCACCTCCGAACAGGAGCGACCCGGCACCTGATGCCACACATCCCCTCTTGGCGCTGGCAGCGTCCTGGCGAGCCCAAAGAGAGCCCAGCGGGAGCAGGGAAGAGCTTCCCTCGCTGCGAGATGCCATGGCAGCGCCTCCGCCTTCCCCCCGCCATGCTCCTCACGGGGCCTAGGATTCGGGTGAATGTGTCACCCATGCCCACCCCGGTCCATGGGGCGAGCATCTGGGCAGGGCTGGGCAGGGGGCACGGGCAGCCTCCCCCTGCCCCGGCTGCCCCACAAGAGGGAGGTGGGACAGGGATGTCCCCGTCCTGGTGCCTGTGCTCTAGTGCAGTGCGGGATCAGTGCTGGCAACTCTCAGCAGCCTGTTACTGCAGCGTGAGAAGGGGCGTGCTTTGTACAAATATTCATAGGAAATGGGGGCTGAAAGGCTCCCCACTGTGCCCATTAGCTCCAGCTGGGCTGGAGAGTGGAGGCACCAAGCGTCCGGCATTTGGACAATTTTGGCTGAGGAAAAGCGAGGGAGGAGACACGCTGCTCCGAGGGGCTGGGATGGAGGCAGAGAACGGAGCTCGGATCACCCAGCTCCCCGTGGAGCCGAGGCCCTGCCCATGGGGACGGTGACACCATGGGTCCCCTGGGGCTGGGCCAGCCCTCGTGGTCCCTGCCGGTGGCAGCATCCTTCCGGGGCGTGCGGAGATGCAAGAGCTTTGAAACCCTAACAAGAGAGCTCAGTGCGGCGGGGAGGGTGATTATTATTAATGGTTTGTGTTACAGGATAAGCGGTGCATAACAGATCTGCTGCAATATCAAGTCTTCCATCAGAAATTCATCATTTTGAGGACTTTGTCAAAAGTAGACTGTGTATGCAGTGTATACAAATCTGTATAAGCATAAAGCTATATGGAAGTTCCAAGCACCTGTATATTTAAAATACACTCAATTTCCTTTTCTAAATGCATTGTTTTCACTTGAATACTTCATAACATTCAATGGATTGCGGTTGCTTCGTCTATAGATTCAATTTGTGTCTCTGGACAGAGTTTGAATGGATTTATTATATTGAAATGCAATTTTGCAGACATAACCTTATATCTGACCCGTCATTACTTATAATGCTAAACTTTGATATGTTAATTCTGCCTTATGTTTTTATATATTTTACGACACTTGGCTTAAACATTTTTAATCTACATATTGGTTTATGTCCACCTAAATTATTGTTGCTTCCGGGGACAATGTGCACACAAGATCTGGCAATTCATTATGCTGGCCCCGCTTAAATGAATTTCAAAAATTTAATAAAGTTCTTCCCCTCCTTCCATTGTGTTCAAAAGCTCCAGCATAAACACCAGTCCAGTGTTATCAAATCAGGGAAGAAGAATAAGGTTAACCTCAAACAGCCCAGCCATACCGCAGACCCAGAGAAATGTCGCCTTTGATTAACGCTCCCCTCTAAAGCACCACGTGCCTTCCCGCTGCCTGACGCTGCTGTGAGATCGCGCTGCGCCCGGCCCTCCTGCACACCCACCCTCCGTGTCGCTGAGGAGGGGACGGAGCACCGCGGCCGCCGCCGGGAGATGTGGCCGTGCGTGGCAAGGGCTGCAGCGATGTGGCCGTGACCGTGAGCGGTGCCACGAGCGCTGGGCTGGCAGCGAGGGCTGAGTCCGCCAGGGAGGGGAGGGACACCGACAAGCGTCAGCCACTGCTGAGAGCTGGCACGGCGGTGGCACCACTGGCAGCCACGGCTGCCCCCGGGAGCGGAGGGAGGGAGGATGCAGCCGTCTTGGCCCCTGCAGACTGCAGGACCGTGGCTGCCCCTCGCCCGCCTCCCTCTCGGAACAGCCGGAGTGTCCAAAGAGGAGCCGGGGCGCGCTGGGAGAGCTGGGACTTGAGAGAGCACCCCAGGGCGGCTCGGTGGCTCGTGTCCTTGTCGCTGGGGTGTCCCCAGCCCAGGCAGAGCCTGGGGAGCAGCCGTCCCCTGTCCCCCCCTGCCCAGCCCCATCCCGCCGGCCCTTGGCCTTTTTCCTGCAACAATGTCATGAATTTTTCATCCTTGATGAACTTCAAAGTCTTTTAATGACTCTTCATGAAAAAACAGAGGGGCCAAAAGTTGAGCAAAAGGAGATGATTAAAGGACCTTATTAAAAGCAACCTTGTAGAATTCTCCACATGAAAGAGAGCGCCATTATGAGGGCTTATCCTTATAAATGACACTTCGCTTTTGCGAACATGCCGAAACCTGATTAGAGTGACAAGCACTGAGTGATACTGCAAACCTGTTAATAACATGAAAATTAGAAGAGGCTCATGCAAAGAAGGGAGATTAATTTAGCCCGAGTACATCTCGCGCAAATTGCAAAGTTGTGAATATGTTCTCAGATAATGAGCCTTCGCAGTCATCAGCTCACTTGTCATTTTCTGTAATTAATGTTAAGGAAGACTCCTTCCTGATGGTTCGTATTACTCATATACCAAGAAAATTTCTTCAGAGAAATAATTTACATTTATTATCATCGGTCTGTTTGTGTGGTTTATTTCGCTGCGGAGTAATTTATTGCAGCACCGTTTCACTTGCCTTGATTAGTCGCTCGTCAGCCTGAAATGTAATTTTTTTTTCCTGATGGCAACGTCTGAAAATTGACAGTGGTGCAATACTCTTTTTAATCTGAGGATGTGTTTTCTTAACTTGAATAAACTTTTGGGCTGGAAACTGAAGCTACTTCACAGGTTGAATTACTGTTAGAAACTCAAAGCACTTTGCTCATGCAGGTTCTCGGGCAGCACGGTAGACGCACCAGCGCTCTCCTGTGTATGCTTGTCTGTGTCTATAGACCATACCTAAAATACTTTATTCCAAGAACAAGCTAGTTATTGGCTTATCACTTCAACAAGCCTGAAGTCATGTGTAACATGCTCATTACCCATCTCTCAGACTTCAGTTCGGATCTGAAGCCAACAAATGTAAAATCAAACCTTATCCTTGTTTTTCCTGGGGTTCGACTCCCATTTTTTCTTAGTTTCATTACAAACGTCTTAGTTTTTTTCTTATTAAAAAAAATATTTCATTTTCTGACAGATGCAGCAGTTACATTTTCCTGCGGTTTCCTCTTGACGCCCCCCACACCCCTCACGGTGCGGATGCTCTTGTCACAGCTCCATCCCTGGCCCCAGCGCCGGCTGAGCCCCGCAAGGCCCCCGGCGAGCACAGCTCTTCCAGGGGCTGCCTGCCGCTGCCGGAGCGCCCGGGAGCCACAAAGCCCCGCCGTTGATGGGGGAAGCAGGTGGGAGACCCCCTGACCCCACTCGTCACTACCACCCCTGTGGCAGCGCCCGCATCCCCCCGAGGGACCGGGACCTCCCGGAGCAGGGGAGTGCTCTCCCGCCAGCCGATCACTGCCACACGCCCCAGCCAGCGCCAAGTCCCACAGGGAAGAGGTTTTCGGCACCTTCCAGGCGTTTCACTGAATTCAAGCCACTGCCCACCTTCTCGCCCGGGACGGGGGCTTGCTGTCACCCCGTGTCCTGGTGGCCCCGGGTGTGCTGCTGTTTCCCAGCAGAGCCTGCGCGGTGCTGACTCCCTCGAGGCTGGGTGTCCCGCGGCTCCTGCGCCCGCCCCGCGCCGGGAGCCCTTTCTGGGTCTGAGGAGTAAAACTACAAAATCCTTTCCCTCCCAAATGACACAAACACATAAGCAGTTAAAGTGAATTACTGACCTCTGCGCTGCAAATGAACCAAACATTACTGATTAGGGTTTTTAGGCAGAGATAATGATTTTTTTTATTGGAGGCCTTCATTCCGAACAAGCCTCACGGAACACTATCTGTAGGCAGCAACTGCCTGTGCCGGTTAATGGTAATCCATATTTATAAAACTATAGTCCATCAAAGTGGTATGAATATTTTAAAAGCCATGGGCAAATCAAATTGTCTTTGTCAAATTGCACACTCTCCACATTGAATATATTTTATGATTCTTCCTAGTACAAAAACCAACGGGTTCCCTGCTCTAGCTGAAAGCTGCCTGCCTAATTTTTGCTTCTGTAAACAGGCAAGTCTTGCCGCTGTTTTAGAGGACTCAATGAGCTGTGGAGATTGACATTTAAGCCATAAAATTGTACTTTATTTGATGAAGTTAAGAAATAATGTATGAAGTGGATTTATTTGATGTCTCTGCGAGAACTAGTTGGTTCATCCTTATAGAAACAGATTGACTATTTTTGAAGGACTTTTTAAAGATGCGGGAACACACGGAAGAGCGAAAGCCTGGGCTGCTCGGGAAGATCACAAAGAGGAGAAGGAGCCCCAGGGACCCCGGCACGGGCAGAGGCTGTTCTGCGCGGTGCCAGCACGCTGCCCTGGAAAGGAACTAATCCAGGCAAGTGAAAGAGGTCACTAATCAGGTTGTAATTGCTGGTGGGCATCCATTGAGCTTCTCCACATGATCCAGACCTCACATGACGCCAGTAGGCACAAGCTCTTCCACCCCAGCAGCCCCTGCCCCAGGGGAGCATCGCAGGGCGTCCCCCTCCTGGCAGCGTGGGGGGCTCTGAGCAGCTCCCCCACAGGTCTGCTCAGGAACCCCGTTCTGTCGCGGGTATGTTGTGACCTTGTTCAGCTCTCATAGAGGTGACCGTAGTCCATCCGTGTTCATGCGGTACCTGTCATACCTGAGGGCTAGTGCTCCATGGTTGTGGCCAGCAGGACACGTGCTTCCTGCTGTCCCCAGGCCTCAGGGGGGATGAAGGGCAGGGGGGGGACGCTGTGGTCCTCATGGATCCAGCACCACTCCTCGGTGGCAGTTCAGGACTGTCTCCTCTCTCTTAGTGGAGAAACTCTCCAAGCCGTGCATCCGTAGGAAGAACAGGCAGGGTGCCACCTGGGGCTTGAACCTGCAGGTACAGTTTGTAAATGCTGCTGGATCACGAGCATTTAAAACTTAGAAACATTTCTGAGAAACATTTCTAGACCACTTCACTCTGCTGGCATCAGCGTGCAGGGCACCCCTGCAGCTCTGCGAGGCGGACACCTCCCTCCTGCCCGGTGCCCGCACGCACACAGGGGCCATGGCGGGGGCGGCAGCAGGGCGGCGGGAGCTTCCTCCTCAGCCCCACCGGAATGGCAGCGCCAACGGCAGCCACAAATCACGCTGCAGAGTCGAGCGTCGGACGCGGTGCACGCTCACAAATCAAGTAGGGAGCAGGAAGGTAAAGCAGGAGTGCAGGAGTGTGGACGCGGCAATGAGATCCTGGTAGTGATCGTATTGCAAGTGTCATCCGGGAAATAAAATGCTGGCGTTGAGGCAGGCCTCACCTCTTCTGTCTGAATTTAACGGCAAAAAGTTTTGCCACATCTATCTTGTGATGTCAGAGAGACAGGCTGATAGCGCAGAGACAGCTGAGACAGCGCTGGGTTTAGCAGACAAATAAATTTGAGAATCATCTGCATAGAAATGGAAAGCTACTCCATGCTGATGAATAATATAACCCAGTGGCAGCATATAAACACAAAATAACAACGGGCCCAATATAGAGCCCAGGGGAACCTTGGAAACAACTTCACTAATGGAAGATGAAAAATCACCCATCGAAACAAAATGCTGTCTATTTGATAAATAAGATTTGAACCGACTGAGAGCAGTATCAAATAAGCCAAGCGAGCTGCTCATGTGACGATCCAAGGGGATACCTTGAGTAGCAGCATCAAGTGACAAAGACCCAACAGTGTGAGAGCAGATTCCAAATTAGGGCTAAAATATGAGTCTGTCGGGGTCCCTCTTGCTGTACGCGACTGTCCCAGCCAGGCTTGGCCGTTACCGATCAGCCGGCTGAGCTCCGGCACCATGAGCCGAGCCCCCATGCCCAGGCGGCACAGCCGCTGCCGGCACAGGATGGCTGCTGGGAGCAGAGCATCACTGCCTGCCCAAACGGCAGAGGGGAACGCGCGTCCTGAAAGAGACAAACTCTCCAGTGCCATGGCTGCCTCTGCTTTTCCATAGCTTGGGTTCTGCAATATAGGGAGAAACATGGCACTGGACCAGGGATCTCTCCTTTCCTCATTTCTCTTTTGAATTTGAATTTTTTCTCTCCAATTTAGTGTCAATACTAAATAACACGGGATGCAGGTGAGAGCCCTCGCACTGCAAAAGCAGGAAAAGGAAAGCTCCGGGAAGGCTTTGCTGGCCCGTTCTGAACAGTGATGCAGAGGCTGTCACTGCAAGCCTGAAGCACTCGGGTGAGCAGTTGAGGAGGAAAGAAAATGAGTCACTGAGCTCAGGGTGGAGATGGGGATGAGGGCAGGGATGGGGATGGGTAAGAGATGGGATAGGGATGGGAATGGGGATAGGATGGGACAAGATGGGGATGGGGACAGGAGGGAGATGGGGATGGGGCTGAGTCGGGCTCACGGGAGCGGACACACAGGAGATGTCCTCACACTTATATGGCTTTTCTTGAGCCTCTGGACCCCTCCCCGTACCAGACCCTGTCCTGCACTTCACGCCTGTCATGGCTTTGGGTTGCTTTTAGTATTTCCTGTAAAAACCGAACCACTGGACAAGTCAAGCCGTTGGTGTTTTCCTTTGCATTGCCACTGCCATGGTCCCTGGCCCGGCAAAGGTGGACTGCTTATAAACAATCACATTGTTTGAAAATATATTAATAATTCTGTCAGGTGCGTCAACATTGCCCATTGGTTTCTAACAAATTGACACCTTTTTAGCTGAAAGAAATCCTTATTAGTTTTCATTTTGATGGCTTTTCCTGGAATAACTATAAATTATGTTTATTTCACATAATTCCTCCTGTCAGTAGTTATAAATAACTAGTTCATATGGAAATTATGATTCTGGCCTGTATGTGTATGTACCTTAAACATAGCACTGCAGCGGCGAGGGGGTAATGAATTGCCTGAGTTTTCATTGATGGACCTTTCTAATTTAAAGAGTGACTAAAAATGTATT
Source organism: Rhinoptilus africanus (assembly GCA_013400135.1). Lineage (NCBI taxonomy): Eukaryota > Metazoa > Chordata > Aves > Charadriiformes > Glareolidae > Rhinoptilus > Rhinoptilus africanus. The sequence continues at coordinate 71,426 of VXBO01009025.1, forward strand.
TGCCAACAGTCTTCCTATCTTGGTTTTTACCACCTTAAAAACCAACAGCTCTATTGTATCAGTCTTTTTTTATGTAGCATTTTTCATACATTTGAGTGTATCTCAAAGCACTTTAGTGGGCAATTAATTACCTGGAGGAGAGTGACGGGATGCAGGCAGCGATGACGGCCATTATGCAGTCAGCAGCGTTCCCCACGCCGCGCTCCGCATTTGCATCACTGTCATTTAATTTGTGGTGGTACTAATGGGAAGAGAGAGGGGGAGCTGGGTGGAGAAGTGCCGGTGTGGCCACTGGCAGCTCTCCTGGCTCCAGTCCTCCGTGCCGGGCTGCGGCCGAGGAGGGACCATCGGGAGTAGGGGGCTCGGCACCGGGGTCCCCGGGGAGGCTGCAGGTCCCCACCCTGTCTGCTCTGCAGGGCAAAGCCCACTGAAAGGACGGTGCCTGTCGGCAGGACCCAGATTCCCCCATTGCTGGAGGAAATTCCGATGGTTCCCATTTTTTTCTCAAAATTGGAAGAAACCAAAACATTTTGAAATCTCCTTAAACAATTAAAATGGCTCTTTGGTTTTGCTGGAATGATGAAACTCTTCCATTTTCCTTTTGGAGTATGTCTTTTCCATTATTATTATAAACATATAAAATACAAGTCTATTTTTTTTTATGTTAGTGGAGAACCCTCAACATCAAGATCTGTAATTTCAATGTAAATAGATTTGCTTTCAGTCTTAGTCAACTCATTGTTCATTGACTTTCCTTTGGGCTTTTAAAATAAAACAAAGAAAAGTGTATTTGAACAACAAAAATAAAATCTTTGCAGGAATAGTGCATAGCAACATTTAAGTATAGGCATAATATAGCTAGAAATTTTGTTTTAAGAATAATTCTTAACCACCTTCAAAACAAGTGTTTCACTTTGAAAAAAAAAAAAGTCAATACCTTTGCACACTCGCAAACACAAGCTTGATCAAAACAATTTCTAGTATGTAAAAAATGTGCACTGAAATTTGTGTCTTCCTAATTCTTTCAAGTGCCCTTTCCTGCCACTGCAGCACCATTTAGCCAAGCTGTGTAAAATACACCCAATCAATATCAGCATCACTCAAATTTTAAAACATTGGAGGAGTTTCATGAGATTTTTGTCCATATGTTTTCATTACAGTTGACTGGATAATTCATAACAAATTGTTCAGACAACACAATTCATCTGGTTTCTTCCCCCCCCACATCTACTGTCTACAAGTAGGCAATGTGATCCTTCATTCTTTTTTTTTAACTCCAGGATTTCTCCAGAAAACAATTCTCTCTGAACCAAAAATGTCATGGTCCTGATGATCAAGGCAAAGGATGATCTATCTGTTATTAATTAGCTGGCTAGTCGTTAAAAGTGAACTTGCTTTTGGGCACACATTGACCTGATGAGGAGACCGTGTCTCTGAATCTTGGCTGCTTTGTCAAAAGTACTGTTTCTTTTAAAACCTCTCCCTGCAGGTTTCATTTTTAGGACTGAAAGTGGCATTTTTGCAAAGATGTACACCATTCAAAATTTAATTTCAGTAAATATTTCATCACTCAAGCTTAAATTATTCTTTTTAAGTAAGGAGAACTCCAAACCTGTGGAATCAAAGCAAACCTTTGGGTTGAAACCAAGAAACCTTTTGTTCCCCATTTGTCCATGAGCTTTTCATCCTCTGACCTTTGCCGACTTTAAAGGGGAAGGTACTGAGCTCTTCCCAAGCAAAAATTGTCATAAAAACATCAGCAACTGAGCGGTGGAGGACAAGTCCGTTTGCTGATTGCCTCCAGAAATGGGTTGGTCGCATGGCAAGGCGTACGCTGCCATAGCTGCAGCAGAGTAGAATTGCCGGGGACCAGGCTGGGGAGGGACGGGGAGACCTGTGCCGTGCCCACCGTCCCCGGTGACCAGGCGCGCAGCAGCCATCAGCCGGAGGGGTGGCGGGGAGCTCTGCAGAGAGCCCGGCACCGCAGAGCCAGCGGTGGGTGGCTTAACCATAGCTGTGGGTATGGCTGCTGGGACAGGGGTTCCAACATCGTCTTGCAGCAGTTAATTAAGTAGTTGGAGCGATGGAGCTGCCGATGAGGAGACAGAAGGTGAAGGAGAGCCAGGGCACCCCGGCCACGCTCGGCTGCCCGAGCAGAGGTTGGCGCAGCCGGGGGGAACCCCGCAAAGCCAGTGTCCCGGGGCGGCTGTGGAGCTGCTGCATCCCTGCCGGCCGCTGGCAGGCGAGGTGCGCGGGCTCAGCAGGCAGCAGCCATTCCGCTGCCCTCATCGCGCGCGGAAGCGCCAGCTGTTCTGCCATCTATCTTTGTGGCCAGCAATCTGCTACCTGAATTGATAGATATCATCCTCCTAAAAATAGCAGCAGCAGATTTCAACCTGTCCAGGGTAAGGAAATGTTTTGGGTAATAAAAGCGTCCCACCTGCCTGTGGAGCGGGTGGTCATCCCCAGCACCCTGGGCATAAAACCCACTGCACTGCGCCCGGACCGGCGGCCACCACCCCGTCACCCCCACTGCGAGAGGAGCCCCAGGAATCCCTCCTCTGCTGGGGGCTCCATCTGCTGCTGCGGGCTCCTCGGAGCTCTGCCCCCCCAGCTTCTGCCCTGCCTTCGCCTGGGGCTGCCCTCGCTGGCGGTGGCTGCGCAGCGTGAGGCGCGGGTGAAAAACCATCCAAGGGAGGTTGGAAAACCATCGCTGTTCAGGGGTTTGCAGGGAAATCAAACAGCGAGGGCTGGGCTAACCCAGTTCAATCGATCCCCTTTGCACACACAATATTCCCTCTCATACACACCAGCCCTGCTTCTCACAGCCACGTCAGCAGTGGGGAATGTGAGGGATGCTCCATGTACGAGTCTGGGGCAGCCTTCACGGGCATCTGGGGACCTGCCCGCCCTTGCCAGGGCACATCACAAACTGTTCTCCCAAAGCAAACAGTTTGTTTAGTGGCGTCAAAGCCCAGCTCAGACGGAAACTCAACCCTGCTCCCAACAGGCTGTGCTGCTGCTGCCCGAGACGTGGCAGGATGGCCCCAGCCGGGAGCAGGGACCCTCCTGCGCTGCCAAAGCCTGTGCCCCCGCGAGCACCGCCACCCTGGGGACGAGCTCCCGCTGGCAGCGCGCTCTCCCCGACCCACCCGCGCTGCCCGGCCGGCACCCGCTCCCCATGGAGAGCACACACCGGAATGTGCAGTGGGTGGAAAACAAAGGGATCCTGCACTTGGAGCCATATGGATCGCACGTATATACAATACACAATAAACAACACATCTTTCAGTCTGGGTCTGTTTGAAACCTTCCGACATATGTTCTGCTAACAGTTTAACAAATTGATTGCTAATGTTATCCTGCTCTGAAATCTGGCATAATGTGCAGGAGGGGAAAAAAACCAAAACAAAAGCATTCCTACCTCAACAGAAATTCACAAGAAAAGCTATTAGAAAAGGCTTCAGGATGCCTGACAGGAGAGAATTTCATGCCAATTTGTGTGCTCGTTGGAAAAATCATTTATTAAAAAGAAGATATACCTTCATGTTAGTGAGATGAGGGTGTAAAACTGAGCTGGGTCTCCCACTGCTTCAGCTCTATAACTCAAGTTATATTCATCAGAGGCATATATTTAAATCATAGCTTACTTTGCTTTGTGTTCTGAAATTTATTAGCCTACTACTTAAATGTTTTATTCATTAGGCCATGTAAATAATGCATGGTTGTTTCCATGGCAATTTAACCCCTTCTCTCCGGGAGGCCGGCGGATTTCCCATCTCATGTGCCTGCTTAATTGCCACCATCAGATTTCCCGTTTTCTTTGCGTTGAGGCCATGGCTATTTTTCTCCTTTTTGTGGCAAATTCATTAGGAGGAAACTTTTCCATTGACAAATAAGATGTGCTCAGGCATGAAGAGGGAGGGGAAGGAATGGTTTGCCAGGTCATTTAGCAGAGTTTGGGCATAGCTGATATTTCCAGTTTCTGCTCTTTGCTGGGATCCTGCTGTACCGTGAGTCCCCCTGCTGCAGCGGTGATGGGTCCTGGCCTGACATGGGTTGTCCCCCCCCCAGGTCCCCAGGACACCCTGGGGACCACAGTCCTGCAAGGATGAGGCATGGTTCGGTCCTGAGCGCGCTGGAGTGGCGGCGCAGCTCTTTGGCAGTGCCCAGGACAGGGCTTGCGGGGGCACATGGCCCTGGACGAGGGACCATCAGCCCGCGATCCCCCGGGGGGTTTCTCTGGGCAAGGCTGGTGGCAGCACTCTGTCCCACAGGCTACAGCGCTCACACCCGAGTCTCCAGCCACGCAGGTGCCCACAATGGGGATGCCAGTAGCCAGTGGGAGTTTGGTGGCCACCACCAGCTCACTGCCATAGGGGAGCAGCACCCCTCCTCCATTGTGTTCTGCCTGTTGGACAGTCATGCTCTCTAGTGAGCATTAAACAGTGGCTGAGGGTGCAGGAGTCTAATTTATATACTGTCTGAAACTATTGTACACACACCACTCTAAGAATGAGTTTTGCGGTCCCACCTTATTCCCTCTCGCTTAGTAGCAGGTAATGTTCCCCAGCACAGATTTCTGAAAAACAAAAAAGAGCCCCAAGATCCACTAAACAGGGAGGAAGAGCATAAACTGTCTTGTTTCTGTGTCCTTTGGCTTTCATTACCCAGCTGTAACCTCTCCTCTAAAACCTCTTACACTAAACAGGACATCCTCTTTGGTTTACAGTGATAAAAACTCCCCGCGGTTGTCTCTGGAGTGGTGCACTTGCAGTTACACAGACCTCTTTATAGGCAGCAGTAACAGGCTGATTTAATTTACACCAGCAATAGACTTGGAGCTTGCTCTTCCCCTTCCCTCCGCCTTTCCCTGGCTGGGCTGCTCCCAGGTTTGACCCAGGAAGCCTCTCCTGGTCTGGGGGATGCTGCATCCTCTGCATCCGCTGCATACACTGCATCCCTGCATCCCTGCGGCTCCCTGACCTGCCACACAGCCGGGCACCCGCCACCGCTCTGCAGGCAGCGTCCCCAATCCGCCGTCCCTGTGCTTAGGGAATAGGTGCCACCTGCCCGGCCTCAGCCTCCAAGCCCCCCAGGCGCAGCCTGCCTGCCTGCCCAGCGCTCCTCCTGCCCAGCCCTTCCTCTTAACCAGAACCTGCAGGTGACAAAGGAAAGAGGTTTGTGAGCATTTCAGAAGCAGGAGTAGAATTTAAAATAATCTGCATGCGTTTGGCTGTAGTCTGAAACCAATTAGGTGCAATTCAGTAAAGATGAGCACGGAGTAGTTCTACATGGAAGAGGAAAAATCAAACACAAATGCCGAGCGTCGTTTGCTGCTTAAGTCAGCAGAAGACAGGGAGGATCCAGGGCTTGCAGTAACCACTGCATCTGTCAGGAATGTGATGCTCTGCTACAGAGCCCATGTTAGGAGGCAGGGAGAACATATCCCACATTTCTAGCCTGAGAGAAAAACTCAGCTTTAGCCTTACAGGAGAGGGCTCAGCTTTCCCTTTTAGAGGGAAACAGAAAATGGAAGAGAATCCAGAGACAATGCAACACTGGCACATTTAGAAACTGCAGTGCATGATGGAAAACTGATGGGGCTGGGATGATTTGGTGTAGAGCAGAGCAGCTCTACCCGTTACAGCCTTTCAGTGCACAGGAATTTGAGACAAAAAGGATAGGTGTCCTTTTTTCTTGTATAAGGGCAAGGACAGAAATATTGTGCTGACCTTGCAGGAAGGAAAATCTAGGTGGGATAAGGCAGCACCTTCCAAACCATAAGCAAGTTATACTCTAGAGCAGGTAACAGGCTGTGGATAGTCACTGGTGGGTTTTACAGACCGGTTAGAGAAACATCTGCAAGGAATCATGCAGGACTATACAGTCCTGTCCCACTGCAGAGAGATGGAGTGGGTGATCATTTGGGGTCAGTTCCAGTCCTCCATGTCTGTAATTCTTTGCATAGAAAGATAACAAATGCCCCCGACTCAGGAAGGCAGCTAGTTAATGTCCTACAAAGGTGAAGGAGCACAAAGTAGAAGCCTTTCAGCCCAGCAGCTCGACCGGGGCTTCTTCAGAGTCTTTGTTCTTCAGGATCAGCATCAGCAGACGAGCTGGGGTTGCTGTTGCTGCTCCTGGAAGGACACCTGGAGGGGAGCCAGGACGGGATCTCCAATTCCACCATTTGTGTTCTGGTTCCAGCGCTGCTGCCTGGGGACATGGCGGCACCTTCCTTCCCAGAAACCGGGAGCCCAGAATCACCCTTTGTGTTTCTGCCAAAATGCAACATAAGCCCATAAAGCAAAATTCCCGGGGCGCAGGATAACTATGGGCAGCTTTGACACTCACGTTTGAGCTACAGGCAGTGAATGGATTCAGTCCCATTATTTCAGATCTGATTAAGTTTATTTTTAAAATGTAACCATCCTCCAAGAATCTTTTCCATATAAAATACAGCCAGGAACCAGGTAGAGGTTAGGAGAGAGAAATCATTGAGCTCCACAGATCTGAATAGCAGAGATCAATCACCATGAGCCATGGAGATGAGATTTGGGACAACATCTCTGCGCAGGCCTTCAGAGGCTTGTAGATCTGCCCAGCCGTGCTCTCGTCCGTGATGGATGGTAGAAGAGATCTGCTTTTCCTCAGAATTGGCTTTGACTTAATTCACTCTCGGCATGGAAGGAGGAAAACAAAGGATGAACAATCAGATTTCCCATTTAGCACCTGGCTCTTCCATCGCCGAGCTCCTCCCGAGCACTGTGGCTCTGCCGTGGCCGTGCTGCCACAGTGGCAGCCGCAGCCTCTGTGCTGTCGGTGCCCGCAGCGGGGCTGCTCGCAGCCCCTGCCAGCTCCTGCGGGTCGGCAGGTAGCCAGGCAGGTAGCCAGGCAGGCCTGTGCCATGGTGTTTTGGAGGGCAACAGGCTGCTGGATCACCGGGGCTGCCCCCAAAGCCCATCGGGCCGCATGGGGCGAGCCGAGCTCTGCCAGCCAGCCTTGCCTCTGCCTGTGCCCCCTGAGGTACCCCGAGAAACCACTGTCCCTCTTCTCCAGCATCCCATGTGTTTTCTCTCTTGGTACTTGATACGAAGAAAAGTTCACACCTTGCGACCCCTTGCAGTGCTCCAGTCCCCCTCCTCTAAAGCCCGCCGTAGCTAAGGGGCTGGATGCTCCCGCCTCCCAGTGCCTGCTTTCTTCCTAACATCGTCTGCCCAGAAACTCATTTATCTCTGTCCCTGGTTCCCTCCAATTGCTGCTAATTTTTGCTGCTCTTCTACGAGCTCTGTCCCTGCTCAGCACCATCCCTCAGTGCTGGGCTGGGCTGAGCTGGTCCCACAGGGGTGGCCACTGGCCGGGGGTGCCGGTGTAGGTGCAGGTGCAGCCCCAGTGTCCGTGTCCCGTCGGTGGGAGCAGAGCGGGGACGTGTTGGGCTGTCACTTGCGCCAAGAGGGAGGCAAGCTGCGTGTCACCAGAAAGCCTGGTGAATTCATTGATCTTCCTGAGAACTTCAATCTGTCTTTCTAACACCGCAATCAGGTGTCTCGCAGAACAATTTGCTGAGTGACAACACTCACAAAAACCTGCTCGCTCCCCTCCCGGCTCCCCACAGCCCGAAACACCCTCCGCAGTGTTCGCTGGGTGCTGGGGACCCTCCTTCTGCCTGACTTCAAAGCTGCTCGAGCGAAGGTTTAATGCTGGGGGTGAGTTATTGGCCTCTGTTTTATGTAGAACGGATCCTGAAAGGGAACTCCGGCAGTGAGGAGCCGTCACGGCAACAGCCAGCGCCACCTGGGAACAGCGTGCGGGTCCCGCTGCTGCCCGCCCAAGTGCTGGGCACGTCCCCCTGCACCAGTGCTGGCACAGGCTGGCCCATGGCCAGGCTTCCGCGGAACATGGTAGGCTAAATACAACTCAGGAAAAGTGCCAGCAGAGTTTATTATATTGCAACGTCTGCTCCTGCAGTCTGTCATTTACTTCCTTACCAGCTATTTTCCGTAGAAGTAAGCATGTATTAAGTTTGCAGGACATAACAAACCTCATGATGCCGAGGCTGCTATTAGCCCGAGAGCCCCAGCATCACGCAGCGTAATTCATGTGATTCAAATGGATGTATTTTATTAACAAGGCTGTGCTGATTGCCTGTTAAGTAGCTCTATGTTAATAACCCACTGCAGATGCCCTTCTCAGGGGGCCACGTTGTGCTTCCACAGCGACTCCTCCAAGCTTGACCACCCGAAGACACCACGTCCCCGCTGTCACCTGGGCCTCGGGGGCCCCCAGTGCTCCCCAGGCCACCACTGCACTGGGTTGAGCCTCCCTCACCCTTGGATCTGTCAGGAAAATGGAGCCATTTGTTCCGCGCACTGTAACGTGCCGGGCAGGAGCTGGGGGGAGGACAGAGGAGCGGGATCATTGCTTCTCTGCTCTGGAGGAACCGATCAGCAATTCTCTGTCTGAAATGTGTGACAACAGCATTTCTTTACTCTGCACCCCCGTCTGTGACAATGGCACCTGGAGCCCACAGCAGGGGCCTGGAGCTGTGTCCTCACATGAGCCGTGCTTGGTCCTCGTCCTCTGTGGTAGGAACTGAAACCCTCCCGTGGGATTTCACTGCTCCTGCTGGAGCAGAGCGTCCGCTCGCACCCACAGCTCCCTTCAAGTGCTGCTGACAGGTTTGCATCCCGCTGCTTTGTGCCAAATCGCCCTCAGGGAGGACATGAGGGGTGCTGTGTGGTCGTCCTGCGCAGGTGGTGCATACAACTATGCTGGTGGAGCCTGTCCGGCGCTCCCGAAGGAAGCGGAATCCTCTGCCTGGGCTGCCGCGGAGGCCGGGCTGGCTCAGCGGCGGCGTGGGGCTGTGTCCCCCCGGCCGTCCCCTGGCAGTGCCGGCGGTGCCCGCAGGCCCTGTCCCAGAGCCAGCACTCGGGGAGCCTCACTGTCTCCAGGGGCAGGGGGGCAGAGCATCGCCTGCCTTGTGGCACACACCGAACCCCCGGGCTGTGGAAGCCCCACCTGTAATAGGCAATAATTAACCTGCACCGCATCCCCCTGCGCAGCCGGGCTCCTCATGACACCCTGCCCCAGGGGAGGCAGTTCGACACCAGCGAGAGCCGCGGGGCTGAGCCGGCGCCACTGCCATCCCTCTGCCACAGCCGTCCTGCGGGGAACATCCCCAGCCCCTTGCTGGGGAGAGGGGATGGGATTTCCACCCCTCCAGCATTCCCAAGGCAGGCAGAGGCAGGTTTTCCTCTCCAGCCGTGCACCCCGGGGAGCAACTTAACGCTGAACAATTCTTAAAAGGTTTTGAAAAACAAGCAGCCGCATGAAGGGTTAACAGTTTATTATATTTTTTCTGAGTGATTTTATCACTGTCGTTAGAACATTCATTGAACTAAGTGAGAAATCCATCAAGACGTGACAGCAATGTGCAGACTAATGGCTGTTAGATGGTAATAATTTTTAATATGATTTTTATTTCACTTAATTTCATATGTGCTTGACAAAAGGTCCCGTGTCACTAGGGAGCTACGTGGAACTGGGAATACGCTGACGTGAAGGTCTATTAAACCAAGTGTTTGAAGTATTTTTAAGTTCCAACTTCAGAATTCCAGAGAAAACTCTGGCATTTTAACCTTTATTGGCAAGGAGTCAATGAGACAACAGGAAAACACCGAGTGCCAGCTCCAAGGGGTGGATCATCCTCATGCCTACGCTGTGTATTTCTCAGCTCAAATTTATTTCTCCAGGTCTTCTCTTCAACGCCTGATGCAAAGACCGGCGGACTGCTGTGCCCTGGTGGCTCCTCCTGTCTGGACATCTGCAGGAGCCCGTCCGAGGCGTGGGATGGGGTCAGCCCAACGAGGGAAGTTTCCCTAAAACCCTGGGAGGCAGCTCTGCCCAGCGGTCACCTCTGTGTCTCTTCCCGCAGCAGCAAGTTGTTCAGTACAATGTTTGTAAAGAAGTTTGTGATCAGCTGCTGACAGGCACCACTGCAAATTAATAATTAATTACTGCCAATAAATCCTGTCATAGTCTCGAGGAACAGAAACAGGAAAGGCCACTAACGAAGCACCGGTGTCATCCTCTGCACGTCAAACCCACTGCAATTGAGATCTACATCCAGCGTCACCCCGCTGTAATCCTGAGAGCAGAGCCACGTGTCTTCTTCCGCAGGTCTCCACATGTCGTTACCTTGTCCGTCTCAAAGGTTAGGAATTTGAAGGAAACCCTGATTTCCAAAGAGGACATTCCCTTGACAAAGTGTTTTGTTGCCTAGAGAATATGGAGCCAGATGTTTCTCTGGGGCACTCAGTGCCGACACCAGGTAAAGTCAGAATGTCCTTGGCCAGCTGAAGACGAACCCAGGGCCGCAGCTCCACACTGCCCGCCGGCAAGGAAAGGTGTGAGAGGGAGTATTCTAACGCACATCACCTCAAACTTCCCTTACCTGCAGCCTGCCGTGGCTTTTCTCCAAAGGGGAACACCTGAGGAGACACGAGCGCAGAGGGGAAAGAGCAGAATCAAGGGCTGTTGGGACACGGATGGTGCCACTGCTGGAAACAAAGTCAAACACTTTCTTTCTAAAATAAATATTAAAAAAATTTGGATTACTCAAGGACTAAATTCACACTCCAAGGAGCTGGGCACTGAATCCCCAAAAGGTTTTCATTAATTCACTTTTGTACCTTGTCCAAACATGAATTGCAGGATGAAATCTCCCTTAGTGTCCCACAGACACCTCCCGGCACCAGCCGTGGGGCCCCACCGGAGCCCTGCCAGCCGTGGGAGGAGCGGTGAAGGCGCAGCGTGTCTGACAGGGACCGCAGCGAGACCGGCCACGGGACGTGCAGAGCGGGAGCACGTCAGTGCCACCCGCAAGCCCTGGACAGGCCGAGCCCAGCGTGTCACAGCTCCAGAACATCCCAATTCATCTGCTCTCCTAAACACAATATTGCTCTGGTCACTGATGATTTTGCAAATCCTCTCATCCATCATCTTAATCCCGGACGCTGGGATTCAGAACAGGGAGCACAGAACCAGGAAGACTTTTTCCCACAGATCTCATCATAATTAACACTGGAAAACCGGTGAGCACCTTGCACAATGGCAAAGCCTCTCAGCATTAATGGCAAGAACCCAAAAATATTGCTGTGCCTTTAAAACAGAGGGAGGGTGTATGTGCTCGTGTGCACGTGTGCTTAAGTATATAATATATAATATTTGTAGTAAGAGTCAAGTATGGAAGCTATACATTCCCCTGATAAATGGGAGACTTAATAGAAAAGCCTGAGATAGATAGATTTTACACAATATGACACTGGTTTAAGGAAGCAATATCAACCATTGTTTAATGTAATAAAAAGCCAGAGGTGTAAGAAATGATGGTAATTCTATTGTAACTGAACTTGAAGATCCCTGTCAAATATGAGTGTGAATGTGGCAGTTATTTTAGGTATGTTTGTAATCTTTGCAGGCGTTTTGTCAAGGAGGCACTGTGATATTAGTAAGAGTGCACAAAGGCTCAGCAATGGTGTCATGCACAATTAATGTCCCCAGGTAGCAACTCCATTAGTCTTATGAAGTGAGCTCACAAATGGGAATACTAATGGGGACGCGCCTTGGGGCATTTGCTGAGCTTACTGCTAGTTTATTTCATACCCTTTATGCTCAACACAAAATTTACCTAGCCGGGATTTAAAATGTGTCTCATTACACAGGCAGCATCCTTTTACTTCAGTGCCTCCCTTTTAACATGCAAGATTTGCAATTCTAATCGTATCAAAACCTGACTACTCTTGCTAAAAGGGAAAAAAAAGGGATAAATAAATGGAAAAAATAATCTTACGATAAAGACTGTCTGGGGTTTTAATCTTCCCTGACAGGCGTTTTTCATATGTACATACTGGTAGCACATGTGTTCCGTGAGCGGCTGCAGAGACTCGGAGCCGCAGGCAGCGCAGCCGGAGGCAGCGGATCCGGGCGCAGGACAGGACCCCGCGGGTTTGCGTCCCTGTTGGAGGCGGATGCGGGGCTGGCGGAGGGTGCAGGGCCGGAGCAGGATGCGGGGCTGGGTCTGCGTCGCCCAACCTCTGCGCTGCAGAAGCCGTGGATGGAAACGGCAGCTTCTGGGCTGGGGCTGCACATGGGCGGTGGCCAGGAGGACGATGCCCGCAGTGTCTGGGCAGCCCTGCCTGGGGACAAGGGCATCGCCACCCCAAGACGCGTGGCCCAGAGTGGCGTCTTTGCTATCACCCGTGCACGTGCTGGGCTTTCTGTCCTGCCCGTTCCCTTCCTGAGGGCCTGCAAGGAGCAATACCCGAACAGTTACAATGCTGCCACCTCCTACCTGCAGAAATTGAACAACTAATTTATTTTAAAAAAGGTAAATCTTCTCAGCAAAGAAGCTTTACTGGAAATAATCTGGAGGGATATCAGAAAGGCGAGAATGACACCTCGCCCCTCTCCCATTTCCCTCCCTTGGAGGTCGCAGCCAGGGGAGCACTCAGGCTCTCGGCTCCCATCTGCACATCCCAGAGGATGAATCACTCTCCTTCCTTTCAGAGAATAAACTGAAATTGTGAGAAATAACAAGTTTTTCCTAAAAAACCCCAGAGAATTTGGGGTTAAGTCCTGCTCTGACACATATCTACAGGCTTACCCTGTCCTTCCCCAGCATTCCTCTGCCTTCGGGGAAGGGAAGCATCCTGCTTCCCCCCAGGGGCTCAGCACCCTCCCCTGACCTCAGCACCCTCCCGGGAAGGGGCATCTCCTACTCAGGCAGAAAATCTGCGGTGTCTCCAAAGCCACCAGCTGAATGCCGCAAACCCGGCGGAGCTGCAGGGGCTGGCAGGGGTGGGATATACAGCGAATCGCAACTGCTCAAAAACCTGTGCACCCAAATGGTCACAGTTTGGAAATCCCAGCTCTGCCGCCACTGCCTGCTCTCCTGGGAAAAGGAGCTGCGTTCCCAACACCGATCAGCTCCCATCAATGCCCCGAGCGGGGCCAGCCGCCACGGTGGCTGCGCAGCCTCCCCAGCGCGCCCGCGGCCGGGACGGTCCAGCCGCAGCTGGGGCTGTCTCCCGGCTCTCCCGGCACCAACACACCAGATGAGCCCCGAACAGATTTATTTCCAAATCCTGACTCAATCACAGTATTGGATTTGTAATCACAGGCTCCAATTTTAGTGGAATAAATATACTAACAAAACTAATAGTTTGTTAGCTGCAAGGTAGGGACAATCAAAGTGTCTGAAGTGAAATACATGGCTCCTCAGGAGAAACCCCTACATGATAAAGACATTTAGAGTTTTATTTTCTTAAATAAATATATAGTGTGGTGTCAAGCTGTTTCCAGCACATGCTGCTCGCTTGCTCCGCATGTGTGTGTGCACCCGGTGGGGAGGGAGGGTTCGGAAAGTTCACCGGCGTGTAACTGTCTCCAGCCACTGCACGAGCTGCACCGGGAGAGAACATAAACCAAAATGACTCCTCGGGAACCCAGAGGAGAAGCAGGAACTGTTTGGTGGAGAATTATAGCTATGGGTGAAATTAGATGTACTCAGAGCCCCAAGGCTGAGAGAAATAAAAAGCATTTTAAATGGAGTGTAGAATTCATATTCCTCAGTCACTTCCAATAAATAAATCCTTGACAATTTTTTCTGTAAACAGTGGTTACACTTTGCTCTGTTGTCTCCATGTTGCATATTCCAGATGGGAATGTGGGCTCCCTGCCCCAGCCAGGACGAGGCAGCCCGGGGCAGTGCGACGGAGGGCTGGCAGGCTCCGCATCAAGCCCTTGGGCCAGCCTGGGGGGGTCAGTGTGCACGTTGTGGCAACAGGCACCCAAATCCCACTGCAGCCCGCACATTTCGAGCGCCTCTGAAAAATCTGCCTCCAGAAACACCCTCTTTCCCTATAACAAGACCCCACCGCTGGGCAGCCAACCTGCCAGGGGTTCCTTCGCGCCTTGCAGCAGCTCTGCCAGCAGCCCTGGCAGGGGGCAGGCAGGGTGCCCACCCCGGTGCTGTGTCCCGTGGCCCCCCCAGGGCGGCGGGCTCTGCAGATCTAAAGGGATCTAAACAGCAAAAGTACCAGAGGAGATGATTCGAGTGTGCTTTCCTTCCTTCTCATGAAAGAGATTTTAAAATTCTCTAGTAATTTTAAAAGAAAATGAAAACTTCTGCAATATGCTTATTAGACCATGTCTAGCAAAAGAAGATGAAGAACTTGAGACGCAGAGACAATGGATTCAGGCCCATTCTCAGTCATTTATTTTTGGCTAATTAAAAGTGTAAGATTTTTCTCTTTATTATGTACTGTTTGCCAAGTTCATTATTTGCTCACCCATAAATCATCTTCACTAGCCAAAGGTAAATTCCCTCTCTGTTGTGAGGCTGCCGTTAGTATGTGTCACAAACCCCACATCCACGGAGCTGCTCCGTCCGCCGCTCCGGTGCCGTAGGAACAGCAGGACCCCCGGGACCTTGTTGATTCTGCAGGAATTAGGGAAGGAACACGCAAGCACTGCTCTTTTCCCCACTTTGGCCTGTGCCTCCCCAGCCTCCCCGAAGTTATCTTGATCTCTGTTAACTCTTCACCATTCCTACTCCAGGTATTCGGGAATTCAGCACGGCAATTTCCCAGTCGGGCACGATGGAAAGCACTGCGATGCCAGCTCAGGAGAGGCTCGTTTCAGAGGGGGCAAGTTCCCTGGAGAGAGGGGTGGGAATGGCGAGCAGACTCACCCCTACCTTGTCCTGGCTTCCAACAAATCTGCTCAGGAGAAAAACCCAAAGGGAAGAAAAGCACCAGAGGAAACCTGTGCTGAAGCAGCAGAATCACCTAAATCTTTTCCTGCAAATGGCTCCCAGAAGCATCAGCAGAGCTTTACATCTTTCAGAAGGGCTGGACAGCTGTCGGTCTGAGGAAATCTCTGTTCCTCTCTCCTCCTTCCAGGTCCTTTTCCCACAAAGCTGTTTACCACCACCTGGGATCCCAAGAAGCAGGAGAGACGTGAAGAGCTTTGCTCTCTGCTGTGGAGTCACCAGCTGGGAAACCCCGAGGAGCTCTGCACAAGGAACAGCGATGAGTGTCTAGTTTGGCCGTGAAACATTGTTCCTTGACACTGAAGCCTTCCTTTAGGCTGACATGGTGCCAACAAATTTACCAAACTTTTTGTAACTAGCAAGTTATTGACTGTCACTTTAGTACAGTGTGTGTGGAAAATGCATGGAAGGTGCCAAGAATGCTGCATAGTCTTTAACTATTACATTAAGCATCTGCTGCTGCCATTTATGGATCAGATAGCATTTTACTCTTGAGATATTTGATTTTATTACCTTCTAGGGAGAGAGCCAAACAAGTGTTCTTATTGATTTGCACATTAAATATATTAGTAATAAAACAACATCTTTGTAAACCAATTGTAAAATCAATATTAATTGGTACCAAAATATCACAAGTAGTTGAATTACAATTAAAGAGGGTAGCTTCAAAGGCTCCCTACCAATCCAGAGGTGACGCACACCAAATGAGAGAGGGGCACCCGATCTGAGCAAAACAACAATGCTCAGAGCAATTAACAGCTGTTCCAAGGAAAATATGAAGAGATGCTTATACTCATTTGAGGAGAGCAAGGGTCATTGAGATTCAGTTCATGGATAGTAGTTCACTTTGTCTGCATGGGCACATGTTCAGCTGATTAAATCTTGTGGGAACAGATCCAAACCTGGCTTATGCCTTTGTCTCCAGGACAGCTCTGGGGTCTGCAGTGTCCATTTGGGCAGAGCTGTGGAGCTGATCCACTGCCGATGGGGTCCTGAAGCCCAAAACGGAGCCTACAAAGCACGAGTGGTGGGAGCAAAGAGCCGCCCGAAGAGAACAGAGCCCGAGGAAGGTCCCCTGCACCCCACAGGGAAGGTCCCTGGTCCGGGTGGCCAGAGGCTGGGCATGTCCCAGGCCAGCAGCGCTGGGTGGGGGCTGTGGGCGCCCATCTCAGACGTGGCGGAGAGGTTCCGGCTGGGCTGTGAGCACGGATGGTGGGCAGGATCCTGCTCTTGGGAGAGGGCACAGGACCACCTCCTGTGACCGTCAAAGGCATTTTGTAATGGTGATG
>VXBO01009025.1:92547-119349 GCA_013400135.1 Rhinoptilus africanus
GGGGCTGAGCGCGGCCGGAGGGCGCTGTGCGAGCCGGCCTGCGGCTGGGAGGGGATCCGTGTGGGTTAAAAGCCTGTTCACAGCGCCAGGTGGCATAAACTCCCCAACACATCCCCAGGAAGTGATTTATGGGTTTGGAAAGAGTACGTCACCTCGTGTGCATTCGTTCCCAGAACCCAGGGAAAGACACAGGAACTGTGAAGATCGCTGGCCCCAAGTTCTCTCTCGGAGGTGGTTCTGGCGATGCAGGCTCCATCAGTCTGTTGGAAAATTGGAAATGTCCAAGTTTTGATGCTGGGCGAGACGCGTGGGCTGGGCACCCCGCTGCCGGGGGGCTGCGGGTCCGGGCAGGGCCATGGCTCCCGGCAGGTCTGTGCCAGCGGCCTCTGGAAACAGCGCCCGGGGCCATGCCTGCACCCACCGCCTGAAAGGCTCCTCGTTCAGGGCTTGCTCCTTTGGTTGTTTTGAATCTCTTTTCCGCATCGCTCTTTTAAAACTTGATTTTAATTTGTTATTCTCTTTGTGGGCCTCCTTTATTTTTATTCTACTTTACCAAAAGCGCCTGGATTTTATTCCCATCCCAGCCTTATTAGCATTTTGGTCTTTGATCTCTTTTTAAAAGGATTTACACCACAGTTTTATTATTCAGTTTTCCAAAGTGTTTTTTCACATAATCTACCAGAAATGGCTGAGGCAAGACAACTGCACAGGAAAGAGCTGCTCCCCGAGGGGAGCTGGGCTGGGGCAGGGGAGGGTGGCGAGGCGGCGAGGACCCGCACTTAACACCTTGTGCCCTGCTCGGGCAGATGTGCAGAGCTGCTCCCCAGCCGCTCCTGGCTCTGCTGCAGCAACGCCGGCGCCCGGCGAGGGACACGCTGGAGGTGGCCACACACCAGAACTTGCTGCTCATCGCTCCGGCACTGCAGCCCTCGGTGCCACCCCGCGTCCATGGCACCTTCCCCAGCTTCCCGCATCCCTTGGTGCCGGCCCGGCCCCCGCCGCCAGCCGAGGAGCGGGTTTGAAGGGGGGTTGCCCGTTGTCCTTCTCCCAAGTAGCACATCGCCTTCCACACTGCACAACCTTTAGCAGCTCTTTGCTAGGAATCACTTTCTAATGAGCACAACAAAGTGATAACAATTAATGAGGAAGCAAAGCATTTATTTCTGAGCCCTAATTAACATTATCCCAAGCATTCTCTCAATGCTCTTTTGATGTCATAAAGCATGCTGGAACTATAAATGAGCTGTTCTCCCATTAACACTGCCATGCCCCCATCCCCTCCCTCTGTTACCCAGACATTAACCAAACCACTACATTCACGGGAAGTTAAAGGCCGCATCTTTATTCACAACAAAACAAGATAAACAATCTGCAGGTGGATTTTGCTGCATCTCCCAGCATGGAAAAGGATTAAAATACTGATGCCACAGCACTCGGATTGGGCACGTGGTGCGGACACGCTCACGGGCTCCTGTGCCGGGGGGGGGGGGGTTAACCAGCCTCAACAAGCTTGTGTGCAGAAGTGGGTCTCCACCGTTTGAAGTTCACTTGAACTCTATTTTTGAATGCAAAAATAATTCTAGCCCTTTCCTGAGCCAAACCATGCCTATGAGGAGGCGAAGCCGCAGGTCTCCCTCCCTCATTATGAAGTCTGGACCCCACTGAGTTGATGCCACAGGGAAATCCCCTTCGTGTCCAACCGCCCTCCCTGGACACAGCCGCTGCCGGGCAGGGGGCGGCCGGGCCAGGCCGAGAGCAGAGCGCACCGCAGCTCCGCCAGGCTGGGGGGCCGCCCATCGCCAGTGTGATGCTTCCCCCCTCCTGCAGAGTGCTGGACAGAATGCCCTACAGTCCATGGAATACACTCCTGCGGCTACCTCCGGGATGCAAACAGGACCCTGACAGCCTCCCAGATCCTTTGTTTTGAGGCTTTTGTGTTATGCTGGCACTAGAACATCGGGCTTCGAGGGCGAGCCCTGCAGCCTGGGTGTGGGAAGAGATGAAGTCCCCATTATATAGAAAAGTGCCTCAGCAGCACCCGAGTTAACGTCCCTTCTTTCATGGGTCTGCAGTGGTGAAATTGCAGGTTCCTCTCGGAATACGGCATGGAGATGCACAATTTCCTGCCTTACATAATTCAAATCCCTATCAGTTCCAGCACAACTTGCATTCGCCTTGCAAAAAGAAAACCTGCAGGTACATGCCAGGCTGTTACACGGAGATCAAGTCACTGCCAAGACCGATTGTGTTCAAATACAGTATCTCCCAAGTATTTATCTGTTTTATGTGACTTATCAGGTGCCAGTGAAACCTCTCTTCTTGACGGGGTAATGCAGGCTTGAAGGCAAAAGAAACCCTCTGGCTTATACCACATCCGTTACTAATCCACCGAGACGCATCACATCAATAACAGCGCTGGAGAGGGAAGGAGCTGTCTCGGCAGCCCCTGCTCTGCACACACGCAGCCTGCGGAGCTCCAGGGGCTCCCAGGGCAGGAATCAGCGGATGAAACTCGAGTTCAGGTGGGAAGCGGTCTGTCCTGTACGACATGGGAGTCTGTGCCCAGCAGAGGGGAGCCAGCGGGGAGGAAAGTCGATCTGCTCGGACCCCCAGCTTTACAAACCACCCTCTGACCGTGCTTCCACAGGAGAGTGGCCAGTTTGACTGTTCTCCACCTTAGCAAGGAGCTGTGCTGCCCCAGAAAAGTGCCTCTTCCTCATTAGTTGGCTTAAAACTGGCATAATATCATCATTTGTATGTGTCTCTTCCCAGGAGGGACATGTGGGACAGGCTGGACCTCCCGCGGTGCAGAGCGGACCAGCAGTGCCAGGCAGCCGTGGAGGCGGGGGCTCAGCACCGTGCCGGCCAGGAGACAACCAAGGACCCCATCCCATGCCGGCATCCCCCTGCCACTGCCCACAGCCCTCCCTTCCCACGGTGACCCCCCAGGAGCCCCACACGCTGCTGGCACCCCTGAAACCTCACCGCCTGTGGCATGGAGGGCTCAGCACTCGGGCATTTAGGAAAATGTTTTCATTTTGCATGAGATGAGCAAGGAGGAGAAAATTGGTGGTAATGCCATGCAAGAGGAGCTGCCCCATGTTCCTGGACACCTGGAAAGCAGGGGATGCCCGAGAGCTCCCCGGGCAAAACCAGCACCCTGCCCCAACCGTTTGTCATTAACTCCCATTTAAAAGAAGGAGGAAGCTGTGCAAACCATTAGGAAGATAATTGGTCTCTCCTCTGTATTTCAATAAAAGCAAGGGACAAAATACCATGTATGTGAAATAACTACTTTAGGATAACAGCACCCGTCACCTTGACAACTCGGTCAGAGGTCTCGGCGCGGCGGTGCCTGCTCAGTGAGGTGTGAGAAATAGAGGACGCCGGGGACAGGGGGAAGATACTTGTCTGACCAGCGGAGATGTGAAGACCACAACAGGCTGTTAGCTACAGGATTTCTAAGCAGAAAGCAGCTTTCATGAGGAAACGTTAGAAAAAATAACCCCTGCAGGGCCGGCGGAGCAGCGGTGTGAGGAGTCCCCAGTGCTGGCGCTGGCTTGGCCATGACATGAGGTGACGGGGGAGCCCAGGACCTCTGCCAGCCAAGAAACAGGCTGTGAAGCAGCACAGGGTGCCGGCACCTGAGATGGGGGTTCAGCCCGCCCTGGGGCTGCGGTTCCCCTCTGCTCCCCCTGGAGCGACCGCAGCAAGTGCATGAATCGCCTCTTTCCCTGCCCAGGCATCCCGCTGGGGCTGGCTCCGCGTGGGAGCCAGGAGCTGCCGCAGGGTCCGGCCACGGGCTGGGGTGAGGTGCCTGCGTGGGGTGCGCACATCGCAGGGACACGGCCCTGCCAAACAGGCTCCAAAACACACCAACACGTAAAACAACATAATATTGCAAACAAAAGGTGACAACGTAACATACTAATATGAACAGACATGAAATCAATGGGAATTTCTATTTAGGTAGGAAATCAATAGGAATTTCAAGGTAGGAAAAAAGGAAATTACTTACCTTTAATTTGAGCTCTCTTCAAGTCTGGCTCTGCACAGATGGGCAGCGGGGGCTGGCAGGCTCAGGCGGGGCAGCAGAAGCGCCGCGTGGGCTGATGGCGGTGGCACCTCCCCAGCCGCTCTGGGGACACGCGCGGCCCCGCCGGGGTCCCTGCCCTGCCCCGCGCTGGGCCCGAGCCGTCCCGCCGGCCCTCGGCACCTCCGCCTGGTGCACATCAGGCTTCACTGGGTCAGGCAAAGTGGAGCCCGGTGGCGACAGAGGGGCAGACACGCACCTCGGGCACCGCAGTGTCACCAGGGGAGAGCCCACGGGCTCTTTGCCGTGCACAGGCACGGCAGCCTGGGGCTGTGCAGTGGCAGTTCTGAGCTTCAGTTTCTAGTCTCCTAATGCAGCAACAACAGCACTTCAGTGGCAACATTTGCAAAATAGGCCATTCTTGGGGAGAAAAAGTCAACGAAAGGCGTCTGGGACAGGGTAGTTCAGCCCTTATCCTGCCAGACATCCATGCAGATGGGCTCAGCGGTCCATGCAGAGCCCTTCTGATTTCAGCATGCTTTGGCTCAGGCTCCGAGCTCTGGCTGTGTGATGCTCTCAGAAAGATGAGGGCCTCGGTTTGAGACTCTTTGAATTGAAAGATGTTACAGAAGTGAGAGATTATTATTATTTTGTTAAAAGGAGAGATAGCTGCATCTCAAACTCCGCCCCTTCAGTGACTGAAAATTAAAAGACTTCTAGAAGTAAGTATTAGTATTCCACAGAGGATCTCAAAATCACCTCCTGATGTGGTTGAAGGTGGAAACAATTTTAATCCATTGTTTCCAGATATATTTGCATGCAGCAGCAAAGCCCGATGTACCAGCATTTTGCATTTCACTCATTCATGAGTGCTAAAATGGTCTGCTGCATTTTAATTTAAACATAACAGGAAGGAAGTACGAGCTTTGGTAAAAAGTGGGTGAGATTGCCTTTGCCGAGTGAATGCAGAGCCTGAAATGCAGATGTATCTCTGGCTGCAGAAACAGGAGGCAGCATACCGGAGCTCCCCGACTCTGTGCCTTTGGCTGCCAGAAGTTCTTCCATGGCGTACAAAGGGGCATTTCTCTTCCTCCCAGTCTGTACCAGCCTCCTCGCAGCCGCGCGGTGCCTCTCTTGGTCGCCCACCCCCCAAGGTAAGAGCAGGGTTAAAGGCAAAATCCATCTGGCCCCGGGTACTATTCTCGGGTTGTGTTTCCACTTCTCTGCAGTCACGGGCTGCTTGAAACGCACATTAACCCCAGGTATAATGGCGTTGATTGGTATAATCAACAAGGGGAGATATTTTCAACAAAATATGAACAAAATATGAAATCCCGAGGGGTACAAAGGATTTTCTTGGCAGTTCTCTTGGTCCTTTTGCCAAAGGTCCATATGATGCTCTCTCCCACCACAGAGGTGTTAGAGACCTCCTGAGGGGATGGTATCTGGCAAAGTGCTTTTAAAAAAAAAAGCAGGAGTCAAGTGCAGGTTTGCAGTGCCGCCTGGCAGCCATCCTGGCTTGGACCTCTGTTAGATGGAAAACCAACAACAAATCAGCTCCACTTGCCGAGGACACTAAATGGAGGTGAGCGCCGAATGAGCTAGCAACAGCAATGACAAAAATCCAAAGGATTTTATCATCTTTGTAGCAGAAGGGACATATGGTAAATAAAATTTAATGCTGCCAAATGGAGAGAGATGCACAATGACCTAAGAACCATAAAGCAAAGAGCAGCATGAATGGAAGCGAACTGGTGCAAGAGGGAGGACACCAAAGATAAGGAAACAACTGAAATCATCACAAAAGCACCAAATGCATCCATGGATGTGTGTTTGCAAAATATCCCCAGCCCTGGCAGAGCCGCCTGCATCGCTGGTCCAGTGCCACATGGAGATTAGCTCCTGCAGACACCTATTGTTCCTATCCCTTTGTCTCTCTCCCAGTATAGATCTCAGGAGCTCCCTTCCTTCCTGGCTCCCCTCCCCAGGGCTGGAAGAGCTGATCTGACATGCCATCTCCTTTGCCACAACGGCTGTCCCTGTGAGAGAGTCCCCTCTGTGAGGGGTTTCATTGCTTGGTTTTAGGCTGGACATCCCAGTCCTCTCTTCTGGCTCCTGAACTCGACCCAGTCCTTAACTCCCTCCCTCTTCTGGGGCAACAGGGCCATGTCCCCAGCCTGAATTCTGCTGGGGTTGAGATAGGCACAAGGTGTAGGGACTTTCAGCTTTAATGAATAACACCTTTTTTTTCCCCACCATGGAAACTGCAGCCACCTTTACATTTCCCTGCAACACCATGCTTGTGCCTAATTAAGCTCTATTAATACTAATGAACAGGCTCACCATAGCCCATCACTTTAGTTCTTAATCTAATGCCATGTTGTGACACTTGTTCAATGATGATTTCAGCCCATGAATCAAATCATTGTGGTTCAGCCCACATGCCCCGCTGCTTCTTACATGGGACCAGAGAGGAATCTCATCCAGAAAATAGTAAAACTGGTTAAGGAGCTTTTCATGAAATAAAAAATAAAACGTGAGGCCCCGGTATCCCAGTGCAAAGCAGCAGCTGTGGGAAGGGGCCAGGCCGAGGTCCCACACGGCACGACCCAGACAGAGAGCCTGGATGTGGACACGCAGCCCAGAGGGCTAGGGGGGCATGTTAAAGGAAAAGGGGCACAGAGAAGGAGCCGAGAGTGACACTGTGATGGAAGGTATCGTTAATGAGGAAGCTCCCATAGACCCTTCTTCCTTTCTTTTCCCCCTCCACATTCCAGAAATGAAGCTAATTCATTTGTTCTGGGAGGAGAATTCACTCCTGCACACGGAGTACCAGATCCTGGGCTGCATGTTCTGTGTAAGATTTGTAAACTCTGAAAAATATTTCCCCTTCAATCCCAAAGTTTTTATGGAAACAAAAATGTCTTCTCTTCCTGATGTGTTCCCATTGCTTGTCACTTAGTGTCGTAGGGTGATGCATGGTTTCATTCTCTCCATACCTGCAGACAATTTGCAAACTTTCTGTTTTCCTCGGGTACCGGTTTCTCCCGTTGCAATGGGCCATAAAGCATCGCCTCTGTGCTGGATGCCGGACCGTAACCTCCGCTTCTGTTCCCTCTTTGATGCTGCTGAATTATTCAGGTGGGAGACTCCACTGAACTCCAAAGGCTCAAATAAGAAACATAAAAGTTAGAAACTCCTAGGTTTAAAGAAGTACAGAAAGTGAAAAAAAATATTTCAGCCAGGTTGATTTATGTTTAAAATACCTAAATATACTGCTGCACTGATCGATTTGAATTGTGTTGTCATGCTGGTTGGCAGAAAGAGATGAGATTTTTCAATATGTTAAAGTGTAAATGTTGTTAAAAACACAGTATTAGAAGATTAAGATTCTGACCCTTTACGTTCCAATGATCGTAAAAATAAGACTTCCAGCCCATTAAAGAACAGCTTGCCGAGGCATTACACTGAATCACTCCACCACGAGGATGTTATAACCCCGTTCTAGCTTATTCACAGGCATCTGCTTATGTGGCATCTACATCAAACTGTGAATGCAAATGGAAGTCGGAGGGCTGGGATGTGCTTTAATAAACCTGCCAGATTCCCCCTCCTCACCTCTGAGCCCCGGGAGAGAATGCGGCTCCCGTGGCCATAGGGCATCTGCGGACTCTGTGGCCCCCAGCGACGCCCCATCCCAGCACCTGTCCCAGACCTCCGCATCCCGTCACGGGTTTTTCTCTCTTTTTTATCCATCTTAAATTAACCTTGCTGTGTATTGGCTGCAGGGAGCAGTCAAAATCTGCACAACTCGACAGAGAAAGCCCCACTGATAAAAGTTAATTAGGCCTTACTTTTTAGAAGACCGTAAGAGAAGTAGCTGCTCTGCTGTGTACGTGGAGCTGTGTCCCCCTACGCTGACAGCGTGGGAACCGCCGGGGCACCAGCTCAGGGAAACGCTTATTTCCATCTAAATATTTTGATCATTGGGCTGGGCTGTGCCTCGCCCCTCCCGAGGGGCAGCTGCTGGCTGTGGGAGAGGCACCCACCACCCCAGCGACATTCCCAGTGCCCAGGACCTGCTTGTGCCCCGCCACCAGCTGCGCTGTGGTGCAGGCTGGTCCCGAGCTGGGCGCTGGGATCATCTCATGCCAGGAGCTGGAGCGCAGCCTCTGATCCTTCCTGCAGCGGCAATTATTTAATCTAACGGGAAGGATCCAAGCACTGGAACTTTTCAGAGAGATTTAATGTTTGATGACAGAACAGAATTGTGTAATGAAAAAGCCTGATTTCATGTGTGGGAAGTTACTCAGGAACAAAACCTGTGCTGGTGCCTGGGGAGGCGGAGGCAGATGAGGATCACAGCCCCCCTCCCAGCCCAGCCTTCCTCCCAGCCACTATCCTCCGATGGGACAGCATTTCTCACCTGTCCCATCACCACCATCTCCAGGGCACAGCCCTGGCAATGTCACCGCAGGAGACGGCAGGGATGGCAGGACGGGTCTCCAGCCAGGCTGAATCCCCAGCGCTCTCCTTAAGGATAGCCAGGGTTCGTTACAGAAACATGCAGATTCCGGCTCTTATTTGAAGCAGGTTTGAAATAGCAGTGAAGGTTATTGAAAACATAACCAAAGCTCCTCCTTATTTCATTAAATACAAATGTGAGTGGGGTCATCAGTTTTTATAGGGGCTCGTAAAGCATCCCTCTTGTTCAAATAGGCTATCAAATCACCCAAGGCTTCTCTCCAAGAGGAGTGCAATAAAACCAGAGTTTCTTCTTTAAGAAACTCATCTCAACATCATAATAAAATAACCTTAAATAATACAGTATGGAGCAGTTTTTCAATAACATAATTATAGGCTTCCATTTTTTTCCTGGCAGGTCATTTCTTGGTATCTATTTTGGATGCCATATTGCGAGGTAGGGGGTAGGGAGGAAAACACAGGAGGATTTTGAAGCGTGTCCTCAGGTCACAGCGGATCACCTTGCCTCTCCTTTGTATGACACGGGCATGGAGAGGCCCAGGAAAGCTGGGCCAGCCACTGCCCAGCCCCTCGGCAGAGCGGGGCAGCAGGAGCGAAGGTCAGCTTGGCACTTACCAGGCTTCCCGCAGGCTGCCGGCCACATCCCCAGCACCAGCAGTCCTGCAGACCCGCCGCTGAGCAAGCTGGAGCACCGCGATGTCTGTGGAGGATGAAATCCTTGGCTGTGAGGGGGGAGAGCCCCTGGCCCAGGGTGCCCAGAGAAGCTGTGGCTGCCCCATCCCTGGAGGGGGTCAAGGCCAGGTTGGACGGGGCTTGGAGCGACCTGGGCTGGTGGGAGGTGTCCCTGCCCAGGGCAGGGGGGCACTGGGGGGGCTTTAAGGTCCCTTCCCACCCAAACCATTCTGTGATTCTATGAAGGAGGAACATCCATTGGCAGTGCAAATATGGATGGGGCAGCACGGGTTGGTATCATTCGAAGTCTTTAGAGTCATCTTTGTCCTCACTTCTGGGTGTTGCAAAGCCGGGGGCTGCCCAGAGGACACGGCGTTCTCCTTCCTCCACCACGGGAAAGTGCAATTCCTGCAGGAGCGTGCACATTTTGCAGACAGATTAAAACATTTAGCGGTGTATCTGTTTTCTGCTTCTTTTTTTTACTTAATTGGTGGCTGACCTGCCTGTGCCATGGTGTGTCATTAGTCCCCCAGGAAACGGATTGCTGGGCAGAGAGTGGGTGGGCTGGCCAAAGGGCAATGCAAATGGGGTTTGTGGTTCAGACCTGTCACGTAAAGGGATTTTAACCCTGTGTTTATTTACCTAAGCTGTATCTCCCCTTTACTTGGAGTAACACTCTGATTTTTAATGTACAGGTGTCCGTGGGCTGTTACTGACTCCACTTGGGAATTCTAGCTTCAATTTTAGGAAAGATGTATAATTTTTTGCACACTTACATTTGAAGATTTAATTGCAAATAGTAATTACTAGATATTTGCAAAAGGCTCTAAGTCTGAGCTACTCCAGGGCAACACACACACAAAAATCAAACGAGGGTGATGTAATTGTAAAGCCGTGTCCTGTACAAAAGTCCCGTGCCTGAGCATACGTGGACACACGCACTGTCCCGCACACTGTACATTCGTGGGAAAAATCAATCCACGTACATCATCTGCACATGTTTGCAGATAATACAAAGTTGTGTTTAAAAAAAAGAAAGAAAGAAAAGCCTCAAGTGGCAGAGCAGTTAAGGAACTCCTAGGTGTTTTTAATAACATTGATCAGACCAAATGAAAAAAGCCAGAGCGGTGGGAGACAGGAGCAGCCAGCAGATGCTGACATTCTATCACAGCAGACACATATTGACTAGCGGTCTGAACAAGTCACTCACTCATCAGCGGCCAGCCTGATTGAGTTGCCTGCAGCCAGTAAATGAGCCTTCCATCCACTGTGGGTCGAAATGAACTGCAATCTTTTCAGACCTCGTTGTTGGCCAAATGAGAGATTTAAAACCCCGGAGGACTCCAAATGAATTTACCAAGGAGCCACAGTGACTAACAAAGCTACAATACATCAGAGCGTGGGGCACTGGGTATTACACTCACTGCTCGGTGATCAGCACTGGGTATTACACTCGCTGCTCGGTGATCAGCCTGCTCTGAGCAATGCAGAGGTAACCAGATTAACCAATGTGAGGGGTGTAAACCTTTTACGGTTTCTTTAAGGATTTAAAGATTTTGATGAGAAAACACTACAAGTTTCCCAGGGGAAATTTGCTGTTATTGATTTAATGTTTGCTTGCATGCTACCTGTCAATTTTCCAAGAGCTTCAGCAACAAAATTCTTATTTGATATTTGACAGACTTCTCGCTGGTTTGCATGAGCAGAGCAGTGGTGTGCAGACAGCAAAAGGGACAGAGAGGCAGGGGTGCCTCCTGCATACACCCTTTGAACCAAGACCTCACCTCAGGCTAAAACTAATTCCACGAACAACTACAAGCTCCAAACTCTTCAGAGGATGGTGAGGGAAAAATCAGATCAGCTGGGTTTGTCAGTCAAATGACGAAGTTTCAATCTTGTTTAGGCTCTGGTTTGATTAAAAGTCGCACGTTCATGCGAATGCATGTCCATGCTAACACACGTACGTTGCGATGGCAGAAGAGGGATTTCATTTACTCTTCCTCCTGACTTAGACAGAGATTAGAAAGTTCAGGTTTCTCAGGTCCGTTCTGGCATCCTAGACACGCGTTTGGTGTACTGAAACCAGAGAGGCGAGAGGAGCACACAACACAGTTGGGCTCAGCTGAAGTCAACAGAGAACCTCCAAGGAGTCAAATGTTGACCTTGACCTGACTCCAGTGAAAAGACCACAGAGGGTATGAACGGAGAAAGAGTCCTCCCTCCCATGTTCCCTGCACGTATGAGAAGGGAATTCTGTGGTTTCTCCCTTTGAAGGCCCCAGCGTGCTTGGGAGGAAGGCAGAGCGCTCCATTTCCAGCCCCTGCCTTTGGGGATCAGTGCTGCTCCCCTGGGCGGTGATTAATCCATCGCTAACATTTTCATGATAAGGTGTTGTTCTCTAGATGGGGAAACAAATGCAATGTTCCTTCCCTCTTACAGCTAATCCCCCCCCCGTTCAGGAGCTGACCTGCTCTCTGCCTCGCTGGAGTGAAGCACCCTGTGCAATGATTCAGGCCGGACGCCGCTCCCTGCTCTCCCTCCGTGCTCCCCCCGCTCAGTGCAGCCCCAGCACCACACACTTCTCTTGTTGGGTTACTTCATTCCAGCTGAACATAGTAAAATGGTTTGTCATCTTCATTTTTTTGCTGTAGTGTCCTGGAGGAATATGCTCCGAAATGCCTTCAGCAAGAGCCTCTAATCTGGAAGAGTCATTTCTCCCTCCGCCTCTCGCAGTACAGGGGCAATGCAGCGGTTGCTGGCTGGAAAATTAGCCCAGGGAACTCTCTCCTCTGTCTGTCTCTCACCTCATTAGACTAGTGAGAAAATGTAATTGTAAGTCTCTGAGGCTTTCTTCTCGCAGGCTGGTGGGGGATTGTGCTTCACAAGGGCCAGTGGAGAGCAAACCCCACACCCGGGCTGTCCGCGCCGCGCCGCGCCTTCGCCGAGCCGTCCGCCGGCGTGACACATCCCCCACAGCGTCCGCAGGGTCTCTGTCCATGAGCAAAGTGCAGGTGGGTCCCCCTGCACCCCCCTGGCGCAGCCACCCACCCCCCGGGACATCCCTGTGCCGCCTTTTGTCCTTCAGCAAAGAGCCCAGCGGAGGAGCTGCAGATGGAGGTCCCTGCGGGGATGGGCACAGCAGGGCCTGGCCGTCATCTGTGAGAGGAAGGACCTTCTCCATGTGGAGCGTCTGTGATGGGAGGGCAGACACGGGCTGGGGAGGCAGCAGCAAGAGCCACCTCTGAGCGGGATGTCCCTGTCCCTGTCCCTCTCCCTGCCCCTGTCCCTCTCCCTGCCCCTGTCCCTCTCCCTCTCCCTCTCCCTGGAATGACCACAGGCAGGGC
The DNA here is from genome assembly GCA_013400135.1 of Rhinoptilus africanus. Classification (NCBI taxonomy): domain Eukaryota; kingdom Metazoa; phylum Chordata; class Aves; order Charadriiformes; family Glareolidae; genus Rhinoptilus; species Rhinoptilus africanus. The sequence continues at coordinate 105,082 of VXBO01009025.1, forward strand.
AGGCAGTGCTGGGGCCGTGGCGGTGGCTGACCCTGGAGAGGCAGCAGCAGGCAGGGACTGCGCTCGGCCCCCAGGGAGGGGGTCCCAGCAGGGCACGGGGACGGCTGCGCTCTGCAGCCCCGCAGCCAGCCCCGCACCAGCCTCCCTAGGAGCCGGGAGGCGCCCGGGAGCAGGGCTCCACTGGGGAGAAAGGGGAACCCACGCTGGCCGTGCTCCTCCTGGGGCTGCCATGCTCCTGCCAGCTCGGGGGCCACAGGGAGTCAGTTCACTCCTCGCTGCAGCCGTGCTCCTTCCATCTCAGCCCGCAGCACCGCTCCTGACCTCCTCGCATTGTTACGACTGTATCTTCTTTTTCTGGGCTGTTCCGCTCCAGGCTAATTTCCCTGCGTGCTTTACCAACCCTGCAATTGCTAATTGCAAGCCCCGAACATTTGCTAGGAAGTAAAGCCACAAGTCCAAATAAAATGGAAAGTCTCTGCAGATGAAACCCAAAACAAGGAGGGATGTTATTCACACCAGACTCCTGACATGCACGTGTGTGTGTGTGTGTATCTGGCGAGGTTAACAAAGATTAATACACAGAGGCTGTTTTTGGTGTAGAATGGGAAATGCTGAGGCTAAGTCTACCAACCACTTCAGAAATAACATGTCTGCCTTGTATTTTAAGGCAGGAAGCAACGCCTCAGCTGAAATCACTTAAACAAAAAGATTGCAGTGAGGGGCATAATGCAAGAAAGTAATAAGGTTTAAAACAGGTCAGAGCCCTTTCCCTGCTCCACTGCTCCTGAGTGAGATGCATTATTTAATGGTCTTTGGTCACCGCTGATATACTGTTGATGAAATAGATGATTTTGTTCAAAAGAGCATTAGAGAAGAAATATACAATACTGCATTACATTCCGGCACAGTTCTCTCTCTGGTAAAAGCCGATAGATTGAAGGTTTTTCCTCTTGACAGGAAAGCAAAGCAGTTGAAATGAAAAGTCTTATGAAATGGCAAATACAAATGGTAATAATGCCACCATATTCAAAATTAAATTGTTGTAATTTTAGTTTCTGAGCATGGCAAAGTAATACAATATTCAGCACAGGCTTGGGGAGCAGAACCCTTTGGCAATAACGACACTGTCTCATGAGCTAACCAAACAATCTTTTATAAAAATGTAGAGTCTGATGGGTCTCTCCATCAACCATAAGAGCTGTTGTGTTGTGGATACCCCAGACGTGGAGTGCTCGGGCTGCAGTACAGTGCTTAACCTAGAGATGTCTCTCCTAAAAGAAAAAAATGCTTTAACTGTCCAAATATCTTGAATTAGAGACGGGATCAATGACAGTTGGCAGCCAGACCTCGGTGGTACCGAGACAGAAAAGCCGCTCTGCCTTTCGAGCTCAGCGCGGCGCAGGCTGCGGCCCCGCACTGCGGAGCCCCACGCGCCCCGCGGCACAGCCGGTTTGCACCACGGTGCCAGCGGGGCTGAACCGGGGCTGGGCCCGCCTCGTCTGCTGGTGGCGTTTGCCGCACGAGGAGCCCCCCGGTCCCTGTAGCAAATGGGCAAGTGTCTGCCTTTCCCACTCTTCTTGCCTCTCCAAGCCACTGCAAATAGCTCTCGGTATTGAATCTTTGTATTGCATCTGCACCATGTTTGAATAGCCTGCTGACCTTTCCGAGTAATGCCTCTTTTATAACCTTCATCTTCTGCTGGGGTTAGCGCCATCCCTGTACTTACAGACCAAGAATTCAGTGTGTAATGATAACATGGAGCCCAGCTTTCCAGCCATGCAATTATTCTCTCTGCACTCCTGTTTACGCTGTGACTTTCATCGCGGTTAAATGCTGCTATTTTCTTTTGCCAGGCCCTGGGAGAGACTTGAGTTTGCCCTCGACAGGTTCAAGTCTCTTCTGCCAACAGAAAGATATTACAATGCATATAAATAATGTGTCTGTCTTAGCGCAGGCTTCAGCTGGTGTGGACCCAGACCCTTGCTCAAAGCCATGGCGGGAGCGGGGGGCGGTGGGGGCTGCGGGAGACGTTCACCCCTCCTCTAACACGGGGCAGTTCTGGGGCCTCCCCACAGTCCCCAGCGGATGGAGCCGGGGTCTGTGAGGTGTGGGGTCCGGCAGCCATAACCCATCCGCGGGGAAGCTCTGGAATGACACTGCAGGCAGAGGGGACGCCCCGACACAGGGCTCACCCCGCTCCTCCTCCTTGTCGCAGCATCCCCGGGTGCTGCCTCGGTGCCATGGGCAGCGGCGCCCGCAGCAGACCCGGCGCTGGGCCAGACCCCCAGCTCCGCGGCGGCACCCCCCGCCCTGGGAGCCCGGCTCCGCAGGCAGACACGCTCACCATCCATTACCCGGTAATGGGGGGAAAGCAGCAAAAATGGCAGTGAGGGAAAGGAATACATCACTGGTAATTATCTCTAACCAGAAATCTCCTCCACTGCTCCAAGCCCCATCATTCCAGCCCTATTCTAATAAAGTGACACCTTTTTAATTATGGTAAGGACAAATCTGAAATTCCGGTAAGTAATTAGCATACATAATTTGCCATCTCTGACACAATGTGACTTTATCACAGACTACCTCAGTGCATGGAAGAGCAAGGCTGCTGTATATCCTGTTTTAATTTTAGAGAAACCCAAACTGTCCATTTATTTTTATTACAATGTATTTCTCAAGTAGTTGAGTGGACAGCACTGAGAGTGCTCCGAGAGTGCAAATAAACAGCAGCAGCCTTGGAATGTTAAATTTAAGGGTTGTTTTCAAGAACAGGACACTTAATTTAACAATAAACTATGTTTTTATGTACCTCCGTGATACCCGCTGTTACTGAGAGCACGAGCTATCTGGGCCCATTTTTAGGTGTGCGGGACCCACTGAGCCATTTAGCCTGGTTTATTTTCAATGAAAAGGAAATGCCCACCAAACTGGAAAACACTTTCACATTGCAATCAAATTATTTATTTGCCCTTCCAAAGGCTGCTTCCAGTTTTATTGTCTCTCTCAGTTCTCCCTTGCTATTTGCATGTGTGCTCCAAGGGTGGTGCTTGGTTGTGGAAATGGGCAGAATATGAAAACCTGTAAACCGTGGCTGTGAGAGATTTTTCTTAAAGAATCGTAATCTTTTGCAGCAGTCGATGCACGATGTGGTAAGGTTCCTGGTTTCCCTGCGACTCCCAGGGCTAATATTCGTGCAGCTAATATATTTTTGAGAAATGTTTACTCTGGGCTAAATCATGAATATTTTAAAGGAGAGCCCTGCTGTCCAGTTGCGATTAGTCAGATAAGCTGCGTGAGTTTGTTTCTCCTTGACAAGTGGGCGAGTGCTCCTAACCTAAGTGCTTGTCTATGGGCAGGAGCACTTGATAGCGGATGTACTAAGACATGCAAAATAAACTCCGTTATTCGGGCAGACTTCTGTAAGTGTCTGTACATGGCCCAGCACAAACACCCGCCTGCTTTTGGGAGCTGCAGCGACCGAGACAAGAGCAACTCTTCAGGAAGAGGGAAACAAAACCTACCTGAAGGATTAAAAGCACGAACAAAGCAGAACTGCCTCAGATTCTGAAATACCCGCTGTCTGGTGCTCCCAACAGAGACCAGCGCCTTTATTCCGACATGGAAACGGGAGGGCAGCGGGTGCCCGGTGGTGCCAGTGGCTCTGCGCCAACCCGGCCCGGGCGAGTGGGCTATGGGGGCACTGGGCAGGAGAGGTGAGGGGTGCAAACCCGCTGGGCTTCGCACGCCACCCAGCCCTGGTCCCGACTGCCGTCAGGCACGTCTTGCAGCCAAATCCAGTAAATAGGAGAGCCAAGCTGTACGGAGAGGTAGGACGGGGGCTCTGCAAATAAGGCAAGGGCAAGAAGAAAGGGCTCCTCCTTCAGTGGGGGGAAGTGCCCTGCAGCCCACCGACAGGCAGGCACCACCACTGCCCATAGTGCCGCGTTACTCCGCGGCTGTGACTATCCATCAAGATCTAGCAAAAAGAGCCATTTTGGTCTGGTAACATCTGTTTGCGTTAGTTTGAAAGCCAGGATAAAACATTCCTCATAAATAATTAAGTCATCAGGGCACACTCACAACAAGAGCGAATGGTCCTGCGCTGTGGCCCTGCAGGATGGCTGAGCCGAGGGCAAGGGGACCCTGGCAGGGAGTGACCCCCGGCAGCAGCAGCACCGGGGGGTGCCGGGGGTCCCACGGCGCTGAGAGCACTGGGCTCTCTCTTCCCATTACAGAGGCGTCAAGCACACAGACTTCAACAGCCCTTGAAGACTGATCGGACATTTCTCATGAGTAGTTTTTCATTCAGCTAATGAGCACTTTGGAGGTGCACCAAAAATAAAATAATCCCGGGACGATAATCTGTTGGAGGTGGGTACGTCAGGAGCCTGCGCAGGGGGGAGGGACCTGGGCTGGTCCTGGGCATGGTGGAGATTTCACCTGCGCTGTGCACGGTCCGAGTCGGATTAAACCGCTGTGTTTCTGTAGGTGTGTTGGGCTCCTGGAGCCCTGGTGCAAGTCAGAAAGCAGAACCTAAACTTTTATTCTGGGGAGGTAACATTCAGTCGCCACCTTTCTCAACCCCTTTGGAACAGACAGAAATATCAACATGGATTAATTAACCAGTTCAGTGTGATGTGCCCACCTCAGGCATGGCACACCTCCGTGTTCACGCACACGTCGAAACTCTCCGAGGAGCCTAGGGAGCTGGGGGGGTGCAATTTTCAGAATATTTTTTTCCATCAGCAGTACAAAGGTTGGCTTTTGCCCCAAGGTGGGACACACTAAATATTGCAGTTTCCATGCTGGGGTGAGCTGTCCTGCTTACAGCCTCGGCAGACACTCGGGGTGATGGCACCCAAACCAAACATTTCCCCTGGTGTTCGTTGCCGACCTCGAGCATCCCTCACCCTGCCCTCTCCTCGCCCGAACCTCTCCCGCAGCTCACTAGGGCGATGCTGTGCTGGTCCTCCCGGCTGCCCCCAACCAGCACAGCCCTCCCCAGCCCACCGCCGCGCAGGGCTCCAGATTTGTCTCTCCTTGTCTGCATTAGCGAAGGGAAGATGCATTAATAAGGCAAGGGAAGCAGGTTTGGTGGCAGCCCTCTCTCTGCTTGAGAAGGAGTGATGGCTGCGCAGCTCACTGGCAGGCAGGAGGATATAACCCTAATGTCTGCACCTCAGGACATGCCATTAAAAAGGCATCTGCACTGACACAGATCTGTTGTTTATCAATAACCTGACAAGCGTTTCCCCCGCAGCATGGAAACACCTACACGGCACGGCGGATAACCGATGGGAGCGGTCCGTGCCGGGGGCCCCAGCAGCCGCACGCCGGCGGTGCCCGGCGCGTGCCGAGACCCGTGGGCAGCGCAGGCAGCATGGGCAGCGCGCGGCATCCCAGAGCCCCCGCGCTCCTGGGAGCTGGCGAAATGTCAGCATGTGAGCCCAGTGGAAAAATGAACAGGGTGGGAGGGATGTAAAAAATGCCACGGTTTGATCTTGACCATTTGCTGCTCCGTGCTTCTTTTAGAGGATTTTTCTGGCGTTTTATGTCAAAGAGAACTTGTACGTGTAAAAACTGACCTGAAACAAAAGCAAAAGGTGGTGAATTTGTCAAACCCAAACATTTTCAGACTGACAAAAGCACAATTTTCAGTCTGGTTTTGTCCTTTTCCTTCATCCGTCCCCAAAGCAATTTTTTTATTTGACCTGGAGTGGTTTTTTCCCCAACTTTCCAGCTTTTTCCAAGCTGGAAGAGCTGTATGCTTTCAGATGGGCATTGCAGGCAGAGACCTCGCCTGGGGCAGAACTTGCCCTTCCAGAGTGTCCCTCTGCACTTCCCAGGGGACGGGCTCCGGGGCGCATCACGCTCCCCATCCCGCCTCCTCCCATCCTTGTTTCGTGACTCCTGCGGCGCAAAAGTCCTCAGAGTGAGAAAAGCAGCCACTTCAAAGGGACTGAAACCATCGCTGTGTCACTTCCCAGTTCCCAGCTCCAACCTCCACCCCAGCGCAGCAGGGAACCACAGCCCATGTCCCAGAGCCGCTCTGCGGGGCTGCTCTGGCCCCACACTCCGACACCCGGAGCCGCCTCGGCTCATCCTCCACATCCCGCCGGGCTGGGGGCTTGCGTGGCCTGTCCTTCTGTCCAACGCACAAATGAATCAGCACTGCCTTAGAACTTCAAATTACATGTAGCTTTAGTTAATTAAATGTAAAATCATTGGAATAAAATTATCCTTTCATTAGAAATTAACTCACTGCTTAAGACTTCAATAATTACTTTTTTCTTCCCAAACCACATACAAAATGGTCAGTTAAACAGTATGTAAAAAAAAAAAAAATTTAATGACCGCTTAGCAATCAAGATTACTATTATTTAAGCACAAGCTATTAACATGTGCAATGAGGTATTAGCTAATAAATTATCTTTATAAAATTAAATTGTAATTTTATCACAAATTTTACAGAGGTTATGGTTTTTAATGGCTGTATTTAGTTGTGGCACCGAGCGTGCCGCTTTCCTTCATTACTTCATTAACGCTTTGCATTTATACTCTTTCTTATTATTATTTTAATTTAGGAACAGGCTTAATTGATTTATTTCTTGTCTCTGTGGGGAGCCTCTCGGTCTCAGCCATTGCACAGGGCCAGGTGTCCGGCACGGCCCCGCGCCCGGGGACAGCGCGTGCCCTCGCTTTGCCACCGCACGGAGCGGGGGACACTGCGGGGAGTTTGTACCCGGCCTCGGTGTTCCTGAGCCGTGAGTCCCAGGCCGGCGTGCGGCATGGCGAGCCCGGGCACGGCGACCGAGCCCCTCTGGGATACCCTTCACTCAGACACCTCGGTGCTGCCGCCTCCGTGAGCGGCTCTGAGCTGGGGGCTGACGGAGCTTGGGCACCCCCTGCAACGCTTCACCCGGCTGTTTGTGGAGGGAGCGGTCGCGAGGAAAAGTTTCATGCCTTCTGCCAGCGTCTGAAAGCCGAAGTCGTGCTTTGCAGCCCAGCTCTGCCTGCTGGCCCCTGGTGCTCCCCGTGGCGGAGCGTTGGGGGTGCTGGTGCCAACTGGGCAGCCCTGGGGGAGAAGGGCCCCGGCGGTGCAGGGCTCCCACGCTGTCCCGGCTCCTGCTCCGGGCCGGGAGCGACGGCGGCCGCGGCACACGCCAGTTATAAACTCCCTCCGCGAGTTCCCTGCAGACAGATATCCTTGAGACTCACCTCCATCTCCCGTGCAGGTCACAGGGAGATTTAGAGATGGGGAGCTGTAGTTAAGGTCCAGATCTGCTATCTGAACTTGAGTGATGGAGGACACATTCCCGGGACATGTTTATTGTCACCCGGCGGCCCGCAATCCCGCTCTCACAGAGCCACCTCCATTCCCCGTATAATTCATGGTCTGACTCTGTGGTGGAGTGACTGATAAGGCCTTCACGCCGGGCTTGCCGGCCACATGTCTCAAGGAGACTCCAGAGGAGCTTCGGCACAATATAAATGCGGCTCCGTGTCAGCCTCAAACCCCTGGAAAATTCCCCGTCTCAAGAGTGCAGCATTTTAAGTAATAAAACCATGGAGAGATTACAACAAAATGTGACAGGAATTTATAGCCCTCTGCATGAACCTTTTACCTTAAGATGGAACAAAGTTGAGGGGAAAAAATTGCGTGGTTCACTTAGGTAACCTTTCCAACAAGCTCTTCTCAGCTCCTGGCCCCACATTCCTCTTGGCTGATTTAATAGCAGGAGAAAACCAGCCCGAGGAAAGCAGGAGCTGGGGAAGCAGCAGCACACCAGCCCTTTGTTGCTTTAACCCTCGCCGCTTCCTCCCTGCCCGATGCCGGACGGTTTCAGAGGGAAATGAGGTCTGTGCCGGGCTCCTGCCAGCCCCCCCTTTTCCGTGGGCTGGGGGGAAGCCCCTGCTCCCTCTGCTCTCTGCCCTGCAACCACCCCCAGCCCTGCCAGGCTGGCTCGGGGCAGGGAGGAGAGGGGTTCCTTTTTTCCTTTGTTTTATTTTCCCTTGAGAGACACCAAAAATCCTGTAGTGTCTATAATTTCTAATGAAGATAAGAGCAAGCGAGGGCTTCGGTGCACACCCATCCCCTAATGACACGGGCTGTGCCTCTTAAGTGCTGTGTCCCTCCGTACTGGGAGGTGTGTATTTTTATTGCCCATGAAAGGGTCATGTAGCATAGCTAAGCAGATTCCTGGCTCTCCCTGATACTGGATTTACTGCCACTTTCAGCAATAAAGAGTGGAATTAATCCTGAGTTTACTAATCCAAAGAGTAAACAATATCCAGTGGAGACACTCAGGCAAGATAAATGCAAGGGAGTTAAAAGCAAACGGAGGGAAATCATTCTGCTCCAAACTAAGGAGGCATTTGAGGAGCATGAAGCCTCCACATACAGTATTATCAAATTGTTAATAGGCGTTTCCAAAGTCTGTAATATTGGGAAGTTTTTCTTTCCAATTCATCACAATAGGGGATTTTATACATGAAGCGTGGTTGGTGCTGGGTAGCAATTTCATATCATCCGATCTGTCAGTTAAAGCAGTACTAGTTGGAAGGACGGATTGTAGCTGCTGGTACCAGTTTAAGACTTAGGAGACCAATTTCCTCTTATTTATGTAAAGCACTTAACTTTTTAAAATTCTCTGGTACGGCTTATGGAAATAAATAAATTCTAAGACAGTTTCTCCTCAAATGTTCCAATGCTTTACAAATAATTTATACCGTATTTGCAAAAAACAGGGAAGACGCAGTAACCGTCCAGGCGCCTCCGCTTTCAGATCCGGCACCCCATCGGAAACAGCTTATTGAACAGTTGTGGCGCCTGGGCCGCACATGTTGTGTCATTGCGGGCTCTTCGAGCAATTTCTACCATTCAGTCCCCACAAGGATCTCACTTCCCTTTAGTTCGCCATTGTCCGTTCCGGAGCTTGGCTGCACTGGGGCTGCAACCGCTGCCGGCAGCAAAGGGTGCCCAGCCCCGTGCCGCTGCGCCCTGTCGCCTCTGCTCCCTGCACACCCCCCCGCACTGTTGTGCTTGTTAAATTATTAAAGGCAGCGAATGCACTATTTACTGCCCGTTTACTGCACCAGCCCCACAGCTTCACTTAGATCTTGGTCCAGAAGGAGCCGTGACATGGCCCTGGAGAATACTTCCACAGCGGTAACTAGTGTGGCACGGCACAAACCTGCATCGCTGTTTTTATTTGTGAGTCAGAAATAACATTTGATTGTTAATTTTATTGGTTAATACACTTTTAAAATATTAATTTATATCTTCATAGACAGTGTTTTACAGCTACCAGGTATGGCAAAGTCCAACAGGTTTCAGGAGCATTTCAATAGCAGCACCTCCGCGTGCTCTGTGTGTGGATCCCTGGGTGACGCAGGAGCACATCGGACAGGGCTGGGGACCCCTGGAGAGCAGCAGCTCGGTGGAGAGGGTGGACACACCGGCCACCCTGTCCCGCGGCCCCTGGCAGCCGTCCCGCTGGTGGCCGATGGCGCGTGACCCCCCCAGCGCTGCCACTGCCGCCTCTGCCCCCCAAACTGGCCATTCTGTATTGCCTGCCCTGCATCTGCAACCTTCTGTCCATAATCAAGACTGTAACCGACTTATTTTTCAACTTGAAATGTGGCAGAAAGTGGAAAGGGTGGGGGGAAAAAAAATCCTGTGAATGAAAACTTCTTCCTATAGAAAAATGTTTTAATTTGTCATACTCATACAGGAATAAGTTGGTTCGGTAAAGAAAAGCGTACAAATTATCAGCCCTTCAAAGCTTTCCCATTTAACCACTTTATTGCAATACAACTGCCCATAACATTTGCTTTTAAAGCCCATGATGCTGAGTGTAGTTATTACATTGCATACATAAAAGATGTTTACAATTTTTTATATATATGTAAAATGTTGATCCCCTGGGCCACATTGATTTGTGCTGGCTTCACGGCTGGGTTGGTGCAGGAATTTCCCAAAGAGATGTGATTAGGCTGCAGGGAACTTTCCTTCTTTTCTTCCTTTTTTAATCTCCTGCTTACCCATTTAAAGGGCCTGTCTCCTATTCCATTTACATCAAAATTTGCAGGTGGTGTCAGGGTGTTCTGAGCTTGGGAGCACACAGCGCATGTGAGCGCACACGCTTCGCTTTCAAAAGATGCTCTGGCTGCAGAGGAAGTTGGGTTGATTTATTAGTTCTTGGTTGCTTCAATAGTTGAAAAGAGAATTGGGCCAAGTGCAGTAACGAAGGGCAGTGGTGGCGGGGGGGGAGCGGGGCAGGGGCTGGGCCGGGAGGGCAGAGCTGCCAGCTGGGTGCTGCAGCTTCGTCCCCTCCTGGCAGCGATTGTCCCGGCTCTTTGGGATGGTCTCTCTTCCGTCGTCCTCAGAAGATGCTCTGGGAACTGCCCGGACTCGTCCCTCTGCCTCCAGCAGGGACACGAGCAGCATCTCCAGCAGGCTGCCGTGGTGCGGTGGCAGAGACCCCCACCACCAACACCTCTGCGAGGGCAGTGCCACCAGGACGGGCCACCGAGCACTTCTCCCCTCTGCTGGGAGGTACTGGGTGTGCTGGAAAGGCCGAAGCCCGCAGGGAATTTTGTAAGAAGTTTCCATTTTTGTAAAGCAGAGACCTAAGCAACTGAAAGGACAAATAATTTCCCAGTAATTTGTTTTATAGTGAACAGCGGGTTGTAATTAAGATGGTATTCATTTTAAAGAAATTAACTGTTCTCCAACAGAGATGGAAAAAAAAGTGGTTTATAGTTTCAATCTTCAAACTTTGACAAGCTGATCTTTAGAGCAAAATAATAATGGGGGAAAATGTTAGCGATTTCTCATAAAAACTCGTGGAAAAATGAACAAATTCCAAGGAAGTGGAAAGTGCCCGAAGTTTAAGTGGTGGGTCTGTGGGGGGGATCTGGATGGGTGGGGGTGGGGAAAGGCAGGGCACCTGCAGGCGCCGCCAGCCCCCCGCCCCGCTCTCGGCCCCATCCCGGCGGTGCCGCGGCAGCGCAGTCACGGCAATGCCTGCGCGGGGGATTGCAGTGTGTCTGTAGATATAAAAAGACAAATTTACAGTTTATTTACATTTTCACTGTGTCTCATCCTGGAGCTGATTTGGGAGAAAATAAAATGCCACATATTTAGATATTCATGGCATTTAGGAAAAAACTTCATGCGGCAGCAACATTTGCACTGTTTTTCCCTTCGGGAAGAAGAGCAGAGGGGTTTTATCTGTATGTTATACATTTTTAAAAGACTCTAAGTGTAATCCAGGATATTAGACACTATTCAGCTTTGCACAGGTATCTGGCAAAATGGTTTAAACATTTATTAAATATAGAATGATAAAATACCTTGAAGATCACATCCAATCAACACAGTTTCTGCTGTGGAAAATCATGTCTCATTAATCTGTTAGAATACTTTGAACCTACCAATATATAAATGGATAAAAGAGAATATCTTGACATATTTTTAGACTTTCAAAAGGCTTTTAATGAGGTCTTCCCACAGGATTTCTTAGGAAACAAGATAAAAATGGGGGTAAGAGATACAGTAGCATTATGAATCAATAAGATGGACTAAGAGGAAGGAAACAAAAGTGGTAGATAGTCTTTTATTAATCAATGTAAAGGGTCACTAGTGGTGTGCTACATGGTTACGCACTCAATCTAATGGCATTAATATATTAATTACTCACCTGGAAAAGGAAACAGTTGTATAGATTAGTTAAATTCCAAAAAGATGAAAGAAATTCAGAGAAATTTGGCCGAGGCAGAAGAACGAGTGAGGTGACAGCTACTGAAGTTTGATGCTGATAAATATGAGTGCTCTAAAAACCAGAACTTCCCCAGCATGCAACTAGTTGATTTGGAAAGCTGGTCATTGCTGAGACCCTGAACAACATGCGTTCAAAGCCAAATGGCAAACAAGATGTCAAGGGCTCGGAGGGATGGGAATGAGAAGAGCACAGAGAATACTAAACCAGCTGGTCTGAGTATCTGGTCCCCTCCTTGGATATGGGCTGGTGTGCGGCATGTCTCAGACAGGTACCACTGGGCTGGACTGAGCTCCGAAAGCAGAGGGAGGTGACCCAGGGTCTTGGGAACCGGGTCTGAAGAGTGTGAAACAATTAGAGGTGTTACCAGGGCTGAAGAGGAGCTGCCCTCGCTCCCCTCTGCAGCACGGGACAAGGGGACACTGACAGGAGTTCAAAGATGGAAATTCAAAATATAAGGAATGACATTCTCACCTGATGCACAGAGGCGCTTCTTGCCAGAGATCATGAGAGGCTCACGCTAAATATTGGTGGCCAAGAGAAAGCAGAGGTGAGGGGAATCCCTCTACATCTGACGGTCAGAGGTCAGTCCTGTGCTGTCTGAAGGGATGGCGCTGGGTAAGGGGAGGCTAGAACCCTACGGCTGCAAGTACACAAAACCATACACTAACTGTAAAACACCAGCATGGGCAATTTCTCCATACATTTTAGGATTTATAAAGCTTAGTGCTGCATCTTCAGCTTTCTAGATAGTTTCTCTTATTGCTGTTCTGGAAATCCATTCCACTTAGATGCCAGTATTCAGGCTTCCAATCCAAGCACAAGGTGCGGAGCAGAGAGGTGACACTGAGTGCTCCCTGCAGGTGCAGCCTTATAAGCATGGCTTACCTCCGCAGGCGTTTATAATAATCATACTTCTCATGAAGCACTGGTCTCAGTGCCTTCAAATTAGATCTCAGGAATAAAAAAAAAAAANCATGGACCACTGCATCCTGGGGGGGCTGCAAACCACCGCTGCATTGGGAGCTCAGGCAGCTTAATTGCCTTGTTAAAGATAAATGGGCTGGTGATTTCTTAAAACTGGAAGAGTGCAGAAAGCCATTGCGAGGAGGATAATACCAGTGGTATTTAAAAATTAAAATCTGCTGTAGCCAATCATAGCAGCAGCAGCATTTGTCCTTTGGAGTCTGACTTTGATAGTCACTCATGGATGCTATAAACACAGGGGCTATGCTTGCAGCTAAGCAATAAAGTGACTGGTGCATTTCTTTTTACTTTATACACCACTGTATTGATTTTGTAGTTTATTTTTTCTTGGAGGAGAAACTAAGGTATTGCGATTTCATTTAGGTACTGCATTATAATTTCCCCAATGATTTTGTCAAATGTTTCTGAAGGAGAACACCTTCTCACAGTGAGCAGGATTCAAAGACACAGAGCCGACTAATCCATACCTAATTGGATGAAATCGTTATGCACTTTCCCTCCTTTTGGAGGTTTTTTCAGAGTTCCTGCTTCCTTAGGGATCCTAAAAGCCACTGAAGAGGTTATTATAGTATGTCCTCGGGGATGTTTAATACCCTAGCCCTGTTCAGACATGCAAATAATCTAATTCAAAAGCTTCCTAATTAGCAAGCCAGCTACAGTTCTGGATAAGGGGGGAGAGAGAGAGAGAGAGATCTAAAAGGACTGTGCTTTTTCCTTTTATAGGCTGCTATTGTGCAAAAGGCAGCATAATGGATAAAAAGTAATTGTTCTGATTTTAATTGCGATCCACTATTTATAGTTTTGTTCTGTCATCTGAATAATGAGGGGATTTTGTTCATACAGCTCGCACTAAACACACTGCAACTTACTTTACACAGAATGCAGCATGCGCCTGGCGTTTCCTCTTGGAAGCACAATCTTGCGCAGCAGAGATGGTCCAAGTAAAAGATGTTAAGCTCGTTAATGAATTAGCCATTTAATTAACATAATTAGGGATAATTATTTTCTTTTAATCTATTGCCAATTTTAGGACAATTAAACTAAACAATGGTGAAGCAGATCAGAGGGTCCTGTGCAATTCCAGTAAATGCTCTTGCCCTAAATAACACGTTATTAAATATTAGGGATNGGAGGAGGAAAATCAATGGTCTCTCAGCACAAACCTGTTTCCCCTTGCTCGCACAGCTGCCTGCGCTGCCCTTTGCTCGAGCCCTGCTCTGGCCGGTGCCGCGCAGGCTCTGCTCCCAGGGGCAGGTCTGGCTGGGCACCAGCCCCCGTGGTGCTGCGGGGCGGGGGGTGCGGGGCCCGGCATCAGCCCCGTTTGGAGACACTTGAGGGAAGAAAGGCTGGCAGCCATTCTGCTGCGAGGAACTGAACACGCGCCTGGCTTTCACTCCTCTCTTCTCCATTGCCACCTTTGCAGAGCGGGCGCAAGCCCGGCTGCCCTTCCCTGTTCCCCGCGAGACCTGCGGGCTGCGTGGACACACCGGACGCGGCT
>VXBO01009025.1:119770-160388 GCA_013400135.1 Rhinoptilus africanus
CACTGCATCCTGGGGGGGCTGCAAACCACCGCTGCATTGGGAGCTCAGGCAGCTTAATTGCCTTGTTAAAGATAAATGGGCTGGTGATTTCTTAAAACTGGAAGAGTGCAGAAAGCCATTGCGAGGAGGATAATACCAGTGGTATTTAAAAATTAAAATCTGCTGTAGCCAATCATAGCAGCAGCAGCATTTGTCCTTTGGAGTCTGACTTTGATAGTCACTCATGGATGCTATAAACACAGGGGCTATGCTTGCAGCTAAGCAATAAAGTGACTGGTGCATTTCTTTTTACTTTATACACCACTGTATTGATTTTGTAGTTTATTTTTTCTTGGAGGAGAAACTAAGGTATTGCGATTTCATTTAGGTACTGCATTATAATTTCCCCAATGATTTTGTCAAATGTTTCTGAAGGAGAACTCCTTCTCACAGTGAGCAGGATTCAAAGACACAGAGCCGACTAATCCATACCTAATTGGATGAAATCGTTATGCACTTTCCCTCCTTTTGGAGGTTTTTTCAGAGTTCCTGCTTCCTTAGGGATCCTAAAAGCCACTGAAGAGGTTATTATAGTATGTCCTCGGGGATGTTTAATACCCTAGCCCTGTTCAGACATGCAAATAATCTAATTCAAAAGCTTCCTAATTAGCAAGCCAGCTACAGTTCTGGATAAGGGGGGAGAGAGAGAGAGAGAGATCTAAAAGGACTGTGCTTTTTCCTTTTATAGGCTGCTATTGTGCAAAAGGCAGCATAATGGATAAAAAGTAATTGTTCTGATTTTAATTGCGATCCACTATTTATAGTTTTGTTCTGTCATCTGAATAATGAGGGGATTTTGTTCATACAGCTCGCACTAAACACACTGCAACTTACTTTACACAGAATGCAGCATGCGCCTGGCGTTTCCTCTTGGAAGCACAATCTTGCGCAGCAGAGATGGTCCAAGTAAAAGATGTTAAGCTCGTTAATGAATTAGCCATTTAATTAACATAATTAGGGATAATTATTTTCTTTTAATCTATTGCCAATTTTAGGACAATTAAACTAAACAATGGTGAAGCAGATCAGAGGGTCCTGTGCAATTCCAGTAAATGCTCTTGCCCTAAATAACACGTTATTAAATATTAGGGATGTGGAGGTGGAGGAGCAGGCTCCTGGCTCCCCTTGCCGGTCCTGGTGCAGAGCTGTGACAGCCTGTGACCCCGCTCTGTCCAGGAGCACCTTGGTCACGGCAAAGGGCCGCTCCCCGGGCCGTGGGGCGATGGGACCGTCCCTGCCAGAAGGCTGGTGCTGAGCCTGTGTCTATATGGAGCAGAAACGTCCACGACGCAGGAGCATCACAAAGGCTGGAAGATGCTGGGCTGGCGGCTCCACGGGCGGCTGCGGCTCTGCCCTGGAGGGTCCCTCCCATGCCTTTGACTGCTGCTGCAATAAATGCCACCACTGGCATCAGGCAGTAATGTCTGAATAACTCTAATGACCAAAAATTTACAGTGTCTTTTAATAGCGGACTGCATTAGGCAATTTACATGTAAGTCTAAATACAAGACCTGTCTATAAAGCACCTGAAGTTCAGTGGCTTTCATTTGCCTCTAGAGCTTTCTCAGCATCAGAAAAATAAAAGTTCTTTAAAAAAAGGTTTAAAGTCTGAGCCTACTCCTGTGCCTGACAAACCACAACTGCCAGAGCTTCTTAAAGCCTTGCTCTAACCACAGGAGCCAGGTGTGCAGCCAAAGGACTCAAAGGACACCACATGCCGCAGGGAAGGCTGCAGCAGGGGAAGGAAGAGGGGACAGGAAGGACTGGCCTGGCTCCAGCCCCAGCAGGGACCTCCATGGGTTACCCGCGAGCCTCCCACCCCACCTTTTGGTGCTGAGCTCTGGCTCTGCTGCTCCCGGCCAGCCCTGGCCATCCCGTCCCGTCCCTCCCAAGCCGCCTTTCACCAGCAGCACCCAACACATGGCTTGGGGAGGGTGGGCAGCGGTGGCACCCACCTTCCACCTCCCTCCCTGGCTCGCACCCTCTGCACCTCAGCCCCCACCCACCGGTTTGCAGGCGGCAGCACTGGGAGGCAGCGATTTTTGGCCAAGTGCTGAGTTTTGCCAAGCCTGTCCCTCCCAGTGACGTGCACTCTGCCGCACGTGGCACTGCTCCTCAGTTCATTATCCTATTAGATTCCCACACAGCACCTGCTCAATTGGAGCCTCTTGTGCTAGCAATTAATATGTTATGCCCTGATTAATTAGCAGGGTTAATTATGATTGCTGTTGCTTAAACCTATGTAGAGAGCAATGGCATCATGTTGCTGTGACTCGCAGTGCTGAGGATGCGCCCCTGGGAGCTGGGACCAGCACATGTTAGCAGCCGTCGGTCCCCGCGGGACACGCTCGCTTGTTCCTGCGGCACCGTGAGCTTGGGAGTCGTGTCCCTGCTTGTTCCCATTAGTGCTCCTCAAAGGGTGGCATCACCCAGCTCCTTAGTGGTGAAAACAAACCCAACCAGTTTGTCCTGCCGGTACTGAAGGGATTGTGGCCTCCTGTGTATTTGCCCATATTTTATCCAGCGTAACTTTAAAGCTAGTTATTTACAAGTAAAGAGTGCTGTCACCAAACTAGTGCCAATCCCTACCTTGACAGACACTCTGGGCTTTCAGAGCATTTGGAAGTTTCTGGCCAGCTTTGATGGGCATGGGTGCCGGTGCCGCCAGTGGGGAGAGCCGGGCAAGAGCAGGGCGGCCGTGGGGCCAGGGCACCCGGAGGGATCGCTCGGCCCCGCGCTCACAAAAGCTGTGTGAGAGCAGCAGGGTAGGCTCCAATCCTGCACACGGCTGAGCATCACCACTTTCCCGTTAAGCTTTGGATTTGTCTGTGTGTGAAATAGTGAGACTTGGGGCCTTTTTGGCAGTTGTGAGTGAGAGATGACCACCCTTCTCATTGACTTATCCTTTTGAAGCTATCATCACTCATTTCTCTTGGGAAGAGAATGTGAGGCACTGGTAAATAATATAGGGTTGTGTATTTCTTTATCTCCCATAGTGTGTTGTCTCCTACATGCTGTTCTGGTCTAACAACATCCATCAAGACAAATGCATACCTGAGAACAGCCTCCCTCAAACCTCAGAAATCTTTTTCTGAGGTCACAAACTATACAGAGAAGACAAAGAAGAAACAAGAAGGAAATTGCACAAACAATTAAACATTTTTTTTCCGGAGACATAGAGGATTCCCCTTGTCTGCACAAGGCAAGCACCAAAATAAGAATGCCACATCTCAAACACAAGGCAATCTATTATTCTCAGAGCAGTAACATGATACATTATCAGCCACCTTATCCTAGCAAAATGTATCATTACCTGCACTTTCTGCACTTTCCAGATCAATCCACTTTAAAAATGTAGTAATATAGAAGGGTATTAGGTACTAGAAAACTCATTATGAAAATGGCGCACTCAAATTCTTTAAAGGTGATATTTCATAAAATATACTATGCCTAGCTCTTGGCTCAATCATTCTTTTTAATAGCTCCATAGCAGCCAGAAAATAAAGTATTCATGAAGATTGAAGAAGATGATCCCATGAACTTCAATTTAATTGGTGCAAATTAAAACGATCCATCTTTTCACGCTGCCCGTCTATCTCCAATCATCAGTGCACCGCACGTCCAGCACCCTGATTACAATTATCTTTTAATAGGAAAACTTGTCACTTTTTGTGTGATTTACATAAGCTTGCACAAACTTACTGGTATCATTTAGGGTTGGAATGTATGATTTTTTTTTCATTCATGTCCCCTGATATAGCTCGGGGGAGGGGGGGCCCAGGGGTGAGGTGAGCTCTTGGCAGGGGGCTCATTTACTGCACTTAGAGCCTGGACTTGTACAAGAAGAATGGCAGAGAGCAGCCTTCCATACATCTTCATTCACCAGACCTCCCCCCAAAGAAGTGCTAATGCAGCCAGATTTCATGGTGTCTTTGCAATGACCATTGCAATTACAATACAAAAACCTAGATGACATTTTGACTTTTAATTAGGAGGGAAATGATGCTGGTCTCTGCTGATGGCTCTCTCTCTCCCTCCAACTGCTCCTAGCACTCCCATCCTGAGAAGGTACCCTGCAGGGTTTAATAAGCCATCAAATCATAGTGGTGTGGGACGTATTCTCAAGAGTTCAAATAAAATTACCATAAATGTATGTTTACTGTTCCTGGCCTAGTGTCTGGGATCTGGCTGAGGGCCCTCCAGCCAGGAGCAGCAAAAAGGACCCACAGTATTAATTATTGTTACTATCATTATTACTGTTTTCTTTACGATGGCCACAATCCAGCAGCGAGGACACTGCAGAATGATTCATTGCCTGAAGCCATTTATGTATAATATGCTTCAATTTTGTTTCCTTATCTTTGAAAGGCAACCGTCCTTATCACAGATGGCTTCCATGCCTTAAGATGTTGTGAGATTTAGCTCTGCCTTTTGAGGCTGGGCTTTGCTATGCGTTGAAATAATTAGCATTGTTCAGCTTTTGTCCATGCGTTCCCTGATAATATTAACCCAAAAGGAGAGGCAGAACCCACGGAACAAGAGAGGCGACCTGTGCACCCTCATGGCCTCAGTGGACCTGCTGACACCTCTATGAAGCATGTGGAGGGGTGGGTTGTACTATGCACCGATTTCCAGCTCCCTCTTCCGCAGAGCCGTCGGGGCAGCAGGGGACGCCCGGCTGCGCAGCTCAGCAAGGTCCCTGCAGAGGTTATCAGCCTGCCAGGATTAAACTTTTTAGCACATCCACTGCAAAGCAATTTGGAGGACTTCTTTGCTGGTGGAGTTCAAATGAAACTCATGGCTGATCTCATTAAGCACTCGTCTCATTTTGGTGCATGAATATTAAATGGGAACGTGCGTGAGCAGGGCGCTACAGAAATGAACATTTTTCCTCTCAGCCCAGCTGCCGGCACGGCTGGACTGATGTCCCGGGGGCTCAGTCCTATGCCAGTGGGGCCAGAGGGTCCTGGAGCTGCTGCCCGGGAGGCAGATGTTCGCCGTGCCCCCAGGAACCGGCAGATGGGGAGGGTGGGCACCGTGAGGGCTGTCACTCCCAGATGAAGCCGCAGCAGGGCGGACGTCATGCTGGGAGGGTGTCCCATGGGAGAAGACACCCCTGCCTCTTCCCTCGGGGAGGGGCGGCCATGGGACAGTGGGAGGGAGATGGGACGTGGGACAGCCCGGCTCTCCTCCTGCCTGCTCCCCAGACTGCTCTCAGGGCTCTGCCCATCAGTCTTTTGTCACAGCAAACACCGCCGGTCGCTGTGACCCAAATAAACTCCAGTCCACTTGATCTATCAGGGAAACGCGCGGCGCTGACCTGCCATAAATCCCGGGGTGGCGGGAGAGGCAGCCCGCACCTACTCCCTCCTCGCCCCGGCCCTGCCGCCCACCTGCGCGCTGCCCCGTAAGCAGGTAATCATGAGCTGCCACAGAAAGGTGACCCATTACCGTGATGGATTCGGTGTGAAAAACAAATGGACTGAGACCTGCGGATTGCTGTCCTTACTGCACCTTGGCCTTTTGTTCTGTCATATCAATATCCGCACGGGGCCTCATTACACGCCGCTCCCGCGCCGTGACGGGGTCAGCGCCGCGCACAGTGCTCGGCTGCGTCGGCAAACCTCACCCCGAGGGCACACCGCCCGCTCCTCCGCCCGCCCCGCAGCCCCCGCAGCCCCCCACCACTGGGACGGGGGACTGGAGGGTCCCGCAGCGCGCTCCTGCCCCTGCCATCCCTGCCGGCACCATCACCACCATCACCTCTGCCCTGCTCAGGCGTGCGGGGCAGCACGGACACGGCATCCCCCGAGCGGATCAGGGGAGATGGTCTGGTTTCGCTCTGTTGCCTTTGTGCCCCGGGCCCCAGGCTGGCGGGCTGTGGGTTGGTGCGCCCGGGGAGCTTCACGCACCGCACACCACACACAAAGCCAAGCTCTGTGCTATTTGCTCAGCACAGGCAACAAGAAGCCTAAAAAAGGGGAATGCTTTACACCATATGCCAATCCAGTAATATAAACAATTCAATAGTACGTCAGCAATGTTTCTAAGTGCTGCTGAGCAGATTTGCTCTCTCCTCTCCTGGTGGGGCTCTGTCCTGTGAAGGGGAATGGGCTCAGTCTCTCCGCCTGCCACAGGAGATGCCGGGGCTGAACTGTGCCCCACACGCGGCACAGCCCCGCCGTCCCGGACGCGCTGGCAGCGGCATCCCGGGAGCCCGCAGCAGCCAGAGGAGGCCAGAGCCTGGCCTGGAGAGGGGCAGGGATGTCTTCCATCACAGCGGGGAGGAGGCGGAGGAGGAGGAGGAGGAGGGAGAGCCAGCAGAGCTGACCTTGAGGCTGCCTGAGACTGACCCTGAAGCAGCGAGATTCTCCATTCTGTTCACAGGCACTGTCATCTCTCACCTTGCAGAGAGCGCTCTCCTTGCCCATTTATCATCACAAATGTTTCTATTTAGGCTTATTTGTTTGTACAGTTAAGCCCTTGTTACATTTACACCAAGAAGAAGGACAAATTGTGATTTTATCCAATGTTAGATCATATCACTCCTTGCTACAACATTCACAGCATTAATAAGGATAAAGGGAGACTTTGGAGAAATCCAATAATACAGCACATGTGATAACGGCCCAGCAAGAGGGCTCTGGGGAGGGAGTGCAATTCCACAGCGGAGACTGTGCTGCGAATACTCCCTTTGTGCACACCTTGCATTGTCTCAGCAGGGAGGGATTTCTGAACTGGCTGAACGTGGCTAACGCAGTTCCAGCAACGGGGTCCTGCTCCTTAACGAGCATTAATCTGCCCACTGGAATCTTGCATTTCAAAAAAAATATCTTGCTTTTACACAAAGCACTGGATGCCTGTAAGGTCCCCAGCTCTTCCCACCAGCTCTCACCTGGTACAGAAATGAGCTTTTTTAAAAGACAGAAGAGGTGCTCCTCGCCGTCCCTCTGCAAGCTGCTGCTGGCCCAGGAGAACCCACTACCCTGCCATGCCTGCGTCAGGAGCAGCAGGTACTGGACACCTGATCCCACACGCGCACCAGCCCAAACTCTTATAAATGGTCCATCTGATGGAAAAGTTTCCTTCGGGACTGGCACCTTTTTCCAGTGGAAAGCCCACAGTGGATGCAAATCTGTAAGAAAAAACACTTTCCCTAATCCTGTGCTGCAAGAAGCACTTGCTCAGGCTGGTGCCAGGCTGAGGGGAGTAGCCAGGGCCACGCCACGGGCTTCCTCCTGCGTCCCCCTCGGCAAAACGCTTGCCAGCAGCGCCAGGCGGGGGGCAGCAGCCCTGGGTCCCTTCTGCAGGGGCTGTGCCTGAGCCCGCTGCTCCGGCTGTGCCGGCGAGCCTTGGCCTGGGAGTTCCTGCCGCAAACCAATCATCATTTATGTTATCCTTACAGACGAGGGCACAGACCTTCAATCATTCTTCCTAGTTAGACACAATCATCAGCCAGATTTGTCTTGTTTAGCTGAAATACATACACAGTAACTACACAGCCCTGAAGACTGTCAGCCGATGTTTTGCTAATCCTGCCCTCTCCGTCCCTGCGTGGGTTTTTGAAGGGCTAGGTTTGGCTGGAAGTCGTCTCTCCTCCACGCCAACACACTTTCTAAGAACGCAGCTGCTGCTTGGGAACAACTCCAGCCATTTCCAGGCGCAGCAGACTCCGCCAGCCCTCTGGCAGAGATGGGCCAAGCAACCTTTGCTGGCATCGCTTGCAAAATGCTCCTGCCTTAATGTGGATTTCAAACTAGCACCTGTGTTTCCTGCACGGGGCGAGGGAGGCTCTGCAGGTCACCCAGGACCAGCGGCCACGGGGACACGTGGCACGCGAGAGCCAGCCGGGGCTGCCGGGAGGGGCCGGGTGCCACCTCCCCGCTGCTCCGGGCGCCCCGTGGCTCCAGCCGGATCCTGCGTGCCACGGGCACCAGCGCTCAGACCCGGTGACCCCGGGAATGCCTGCGGCCCAGCCAGGACGGGCACGGTGAATCCCGCCCTGCAGGAGCCAGTGCCGTCAGGCGGCTGTGAAGTCTCCTCAATGCACATATATTTTCTATTTCTTTTATGATGGGCTAAAGATTTCTTTTGCATCTGCCAAGGAACTATTTTCACAAATAAGTATGTAAATCCTCTGTAAATGTATGCTAATTACTTATTTTAATTACAATGTAAATAAGTAATTACTGAATAATTTTAAAGTATTTACATGGGTGTTGTGTGATTTAAAAGCTAACTTGTTGGAAGTATAAAAACTATAAATTTTACAGTAATTATACCACAATTTATACACTGTGGCCAAATACAATTTCCATGTGCTTCGTAAGAGACAAATAAATATGTAATTCCCCAGTAATTACTGCATAATAACAAAACTATTGCATGGGTTTTTTTCCCTGTTAACTGAAAGGTGCCCATACACTAAAACAAATCCAAGTCGATATTTTTCACAAGGATAACGAACAGTCATCCATCTGATCCTAAGGCAGTTCTTAAGGAGAAGAAGAAAGGGAAATTCTGAGAGAGGGGAAGTACAGAAGGAGTAGAAATGACACCGGGGAAACCCAGGGCTCAGATGGTCGCTGCACCCTCGCCCCGTCCCTGATGGCTGCGTGCCTGCGGTGCCGGCGGCGCTGGCTCTGCCACAGGCTCTGCCGAGTCTGGTGGGTCTGTGCCGCGCCGCTGCTGCGGGACACGGGGCTCCGGGGACCTCCCCGTCCCCAGCCACCGTCTCCCTTGGCTGCTGTTTCCTGCAAACGCTGGTGCGGGAGCAGAGCTCGGCAGGAAATTGGCAATCAAAAGGTGAGTATATAAACAGTTAAATTATATTTCCTGTGGGGTATTTTTTATTAATTTCATTGCAATAATATGTTAAACACCAGCACTGTGAAAATTAGTGTTAATGAACATTAAATGTGTTGGACAATTTAAATGGTGTGTATATATCACCTCTCTTATTATTGGGATTGGCCCAGTGGTAATATCCTTTTATCGATCCTCTGCCTTTCTCCTTGCCTGTGTCCCTGTGGAAGTGGTCATGAAGGACACTGTAAGCACACAGCTATCAGAGACATAATCTTTTAGCACTTTAATAACACAGGGAGCAGCCATCACCTACCCGCCCTTAATAACTGTCTCCGTCAGCTCTTTAGAATTTGCAGATTACAGAGTCCTTCTAAATCTTCCCTGAAAAGGCCAGGCACATTAACGAGCCTACCTGGGCCCCGCTGTCCTCCCACTCCTCCCTCGCCCGCGCCGGCTCTCCGCAGGCGTCTCCTGCCCAAAATAGCCGTCGTGCAGCCTATTTAGAGTCAGGAAGATACAGGGATCTATATATAGATTTTGTATTCCAGCTTGAGGTACTCTGCTTTGTGCCCATGCGTGCAGCTTGCCTCGCAGATCTGCTGTTAATTAGGTTTGCACGGTAATGCAGATTTAAAAGAACAGGTGTGGGCGGGAGGCTGGCTACCGCCGGCTCGTTAAGGCCAAGACGGATTTCTCTGTGGCACGCGCTCCTGTGCGATGGCCCCGCTGGGCTGCGGCTGCTGCAGGGCACAGAGAGAGCCTGCGCACGCCTGAGCCCGCGCCGGGGCCGCCCGCGCCTCGCACCCCGCAACTCCGGCTGCCGTCCCAATGCTCCATCCCAGCGCTCCTCTGGAAAAGCCGCAGGCCATCGCCACCACTTTAGTTCCCAAGCCAAGAGTATTTTAAAACCCTGCAGCGTGGGGGTTCAGGCTGCCCTTCACCCCGCGTCCCTCCGTCTGCACGTTGCCATGCAGCCGTAGCGACCTGTTCGGGTCACCTGCATTTTTTTGAAGCGATACAAAAGCAGAGCCTCCCTCCCTCCCTCCTCAGAGGGCTCCTTCTCAGTGGCTCTGGACCTGGACAAACATTTTCCCTTCAGCCGGCAGGTGCCGGGTGACCCCAGATTATGCCGCCCTGGCACTGAACGCAGATTGAGAGTCTCCTCATCGTCTCTTCCCCATCTCAGCAGCGGAGCGAGTGCTTCTCAAACGCAAATTAAACTCTCCTGCACAATATCGCTACACAGTGACGTGCTAATATTATCCCCGTTGGGGAACCAAGATATTTTTATGCCTCTGCACTCATCTTACGTCTAAGTTTTGCTAATAACTAGATTTGTGCAGTTACACAGCTTTAAAAGAACAGGTTAAGGGGAAAATTGATATGTATTCAGTAACTCTGAGTTCCTGGATTAAGATGCTTTTTTTTTTCCGCCCAGAACACTTAGCATTTCTATAGCCTTGCACATGTTCCAAGCACGGGGCCCCGCTCGACTGCATTCCTGGTGGGATTATATTGCTATTCCAAAGGATTTTAAAAAATTAATGATAAAATGGCTGTGAGATCTGTGGGATGTGAGCTTGCTTACATACACCAAAATCTCTCCGTAGCTGGAATTAGTTTTATTGCGAAATTCACTTGAGTATGAGCGAAGACAGAGCTTCAAAGCAGCGTACTTTCACTAAACTATGCTAGATTTTCAAAGAATTTCAAAATTGTCCTTTCTGAGGATGGAGTAAGACAATTTCAAGCCTTTGGTCTGGAGTATAAAGGAGCTCAGATTTTTTGAGTGCTTACAAAAATTATTAACATAACAGTGTATCTTTGCTCCAAGCCTGTCTTCAGATACAAAATGCCTAAAACTATCTATATGGCTCTTACTGCATTATCTCCTTGTTCATGACGCTGTAAAGAACATATGTGGGGGAAATTTCGTCAAAATCCTGCCTGGAAAGGGGCGGCCAACACTGTGCCCCATCCGCAGGGACAACATTCTGCAGCCATTGGTGGCAGTGCAGGCAGAATTTCTAATTGCATTTTTTTCTAAATTTCTGCTTTATAAAGAGTTCAATTTGTTTTATTGTTTGAGATTCATATCCAACATTGCAGAGTAAATTTAATACACAGTGGTAACACTTTAAAGTGTTTTAGTTAATAAAAAGCATAAAAATCAATGCTTTTGTTAATATTCTGTCATTTTTACACATTTTAAAATTCATAGCAGCTCTAAAGGCACACCACAAATGTAGCGGGCTCTCATTTGGTAAATAGTTGAAAATGCTGAGCAGACAAAAATATTTGTGAAAAGTTAGGAAGTTTAAGTCTTTGAGTTTGGAAATCCCCCGATTTGCCCATGCAAGAGGGGCTCGGGGCTCCAGCTGCCTCCTGGCACCACCTGGGGGTGCAGGGCAGGTCCCTGCCCCCGGGCACGGGGAGCCCCCCAGCAGCGGCTGGGTGAGGGGTACCAAAGGCAGCGTTCGCTCCGCAGCCCCAAGGCCCCGGTGATGGCCTCCAGCGCCTCCTCCCGCGCCCAGCCCAGTGCTGAGCAGAGCCTGGGGCGGCTCAGCCCCACAGCGGGGTCCTGGCGGGGCCGTGCCCCTGCCCAGGCTCTGGGACCCAGCCCTGGACGGTCTCATTTAGTCTCCAGGTTTTTCTGCAGCACATTCCAGTCGTGTAATTGCTTTACCAGGCTGTCCCATGAGACGCAGCACGGAGGCACCAAACTGCAATCTATAACCCTGTTATAACACTCAAATGTTTATTATTACATCGGGCCTCTGTCTTGGGCAAAAAATGGAATTTTTGGTGGCATTAGACTTGTTGTAGGTTTGCAATTTGACATTTCATCTGTCCATGAAGGAAAAAAATATTGCGTGAGAATAATATGGGGACAATTAAAAGTGAATAAACCAGAAAATTTCAAACTTGGCTCGTGGAAATCTACCCTGCACATGGTTAAGATTCCCCCTCTAGAAAAATAATTGTGTGAATTCAAGCAATTAGAGAGGTAAATACCCTCCCGCAGTATGCAAACAAAAAGATCCACAAGGAGACAGAAAGCTGAAGTAGGAAATCCCATTTTCTTTGTGAGTTCTTAAACCGCACAGTGTTAACAGGCACATGGAAAATCTTTCTCATTAACACCTAGGGCTCAAGGGAAATGTTGTCGACGAACGCCTTATTGCATATAACCCCAAACCCTTTAGGACCTTGAGACGCTCAGACGAACTGGAGTAATGACCTGGAAATAGTCCTCTGGGCCTGCTGCAATAATGATGTGGCTGGCTGTATTTTTTTAATATGAGGAAAGAGATTAAAGAAAATAACAGCCCTGCTTGACTCGTTCATTATTACTGAGGTGAAGTGACCACTAAGAAATGATGACAGAAACCTTGCTCACCAGCCACCGGGACCCAAATGGGGCTGCGAAGGTTTCAGACACTGCCTGCCTGAAGGCAGCATAATAAATTCAGACATTATCTGATATGGATGTATCATAATGAAAAATAAATTTGCAAAACAGTCTGATATGAGTTAATCCATAAAGTATTTTATTACTTCATTTTCTTACATTGAATCCATCATGCATTTTTCTGGCAGCACATTTTTAATTACTTTTAATTTAAATATATGCATCCGCTGCTCAGATTGGTTTTGACACTGGTAAATTTAAAAAAAAAAAAAAGAGCAATTATTGTCCCTCTCTACCCCCCGGCTCTCCCGCACTCCCTGCAGATAACGCAGCGCTCCGGCAGCCCCAGGAGGCTCCTGCTGGTGAGGATCTGGCCCCGAGCCCCGGCAAGGCTGTCAGAGGTGACGCTGGGTGCCCGGACCCCCTTCCCCTTTGCTGCCATCGCGCTTCGGGGATGCAGAAGCGTCTCATCCTGTAAACTGTGTCCTGTGTGTGGTTCCCCCGGACCGAAGCCGGCTGCTCCCTCCGCCAGCTGCGCCCGGACCCCGGCAGCTCTGGCACCACGGCCTCGGCGCTGGGCGAGAGTTAAGGGACGTAACAACCACGCTCGGTGCATTCATTACTACTGATGCAAAAATGACCATTAAGGAATCATGACAGAGACCCTGCTCATTTGTGGCTGGGACAAAGCAGAGCTGCCCGGGGCTGCCTAATGAAATCTGAAACCATCACATTTATTTGTCATATGGGTGTAACGCATTTGCTGAGCACTCTAATAAATGTAATAATCCAAATATTCCTCCAGTTCTTTTAGAGGAAATACATTTATTGCCCGTGAAGCCTCCTAATAACATTTCTTAATCGTTTCCCTGCCTGCCACTCTCCTTCTCCATGCTGGGAGAGGACGGTTCCCACCAAGAGTTGAAGCCCAGACTCTCCTCCGGCGTCAGCAGAGGGGCTGAGCTGCGAAGGGCTCCTGGGGCAGCACTGGCAGCTGACACAAAGCTGTGGCTTTATCCACATACGTTGCTCTGAAATAAACCCTGAGCTTTTCCGTTTCTTGCAAATCATAGAATCATAGAATAGTTTGGGTTGGAAGGGACCTTTAAAGGCCATATAGTCCAATCCCCTGTCTTGGGCAGGGACATCTTCAACCAGACCAGGTTGCTCAAAGCTCCATTCAGCCTGACCTGGGATGTTTCCAGGGACAGGGCAGCCTGGGCAAGGGTCTCATGAGCTTCACAGGAAAGACTTTCTTCCTAATATCTCACCTAAATCTCCCTTCTTCCAGTTTAAAACCATTCCCCCTCATCCCATGGCTCCCCTCCCCGATCCAGAGTCCCTCCCCAGCTTTTCTGGAGCCTCTTTAGGAACTGGAAGGGGCTCTAAGATCTCCCCAGAGCCTTCTCTTCCCCAGACTGCCCCCCCCCCCCAGCTCTCTCAGCCTGTCCCCACAGCAGAAGTGTTCCCAGCCTCTGATCCACTGGGATTCTGACTTTGTGCTCGTGTGTGTTGCCCACGGCAGTGAATGGGGAGCAGGAGTGCTGTGTGCCAGGGCAGGAGCCCCTCACAGCCCCTGCGGAAGGGGAGCTCCCGTCATGGCCCCAATGGTGCTGTTGGTCTCCCTGATGCCAGCAACAGTCACAAGTGCCACTGCCCACAGTGACTCTGCCGTGCCGTCCTGGCTGCCCGTGGGAGACTGTGAACACCAGGGGCTGCGCAGTGCTTTGGCAGTGCCTCGCCATGCCGTGCTGTGCCACGCCATGCCGTGCCTTGCCTCGCCATGAAACCCAGCTGTTGTCCATGCCGTGCCGCACCAGCTGCTGGCTCTGCCCGCGCCGGAGGCTGTGCCAGGCTCTGGCTGCTGCCGCACAGAGGCTGTGTCAGCTGCCCGTCCCCCATCCTTCCCAGGCTGATGAGCCGTAACCCGGCGCAGGGGGCATGCACCACATCTGGCCCAGGACGCTGTAAACAATTAAGCCGTGCTTCGTGCCAGCTGTTCACTTACAGTGGCAGAGCAGCGCTCAGACGCGCTCTGGAGGGCCTATCTGAGGCCACCGGGTCACTGCCAGCCGCTGCCGGGAGCTGCCACAGGGATACAGGGCTGCGCCTCTCCCTGCACCCAGCCCACGGCACTGGAACTCCTCTGCCGTGCCAGGGCCACACCGTGCAGCTCCTGGCCCCGGCAGGTTGCTCCTGGCTCTGGGATCAGCACTGTGCCCGGCCCCTCGTGCCCCCAGCTCCCCTCCGGCGCCTGGGCAGGGGGGCACCGGCTGGGCCGCTGGACCAGCGGAGCAAGCATGGAGCCGTGGCAGGGCTCAGCTCCGTGTGCTGCCCACAGCGCAGGGCTGGGAAACCGCTCCGCTGCCAGATTCGTGCCTGTTTCACTGCGTTCACAACTAAACAGGATTTATTTCAAATTTTCTTTAAAATTTGTCTTGGAATAGTCTTTCACAATGTAGAGATAGGTCTCATTTCTTAAACATGAAACTGAAGAAAAGTTTGTTGAATATGAAACCCCGTGGGGTTTCCAAGGGAGCAAATGAGCAGCAAACACTTTCCTCAACCTAGAAGTTGTTTTGTGCAGGAAAGATTTACGCCGGAGCACGGTGCGTTGCTCCGTGTGCACCAGTCCGCTCTGGCACATCGGAGGTAGCTGGGCATCAGCTGCCAGCAAAGGTGGGGGTCTGTCAGCCACGAGGGGCCGTTGGTACCTCTGGTGATGACCCATCTGCAAAATACACCAAAATTGAAACACTTCCTACAGTCCATTCCCATAATTGGAGGGTTTTCCCATACCTGCTCTGCCGGGGCTGGCAATGCCGGAGCAAGCAGGGGGCAGCCCCTTGTGTTAGCAGAGCGTGAGCTAGCATTTCACACACCACCACGCCAAACAGAACTTTGATATGCTAAGCAAATATTGAACTTTATTGGTTTAATTTAATTAAAATTTATTAACCTTTTATTAAACATAAACCCTCATTAAAATTCTCATTCCTGTCTACTACAACAGCACAGCAATATTCTCATTTCCAAGCTCATTAAATATCACCCAAAGAGAGCCTATTTCTTGAGCACTGATTGTTGATAAACTATAATATTAACCCAGGCATGTCCCAGAGACTTTGGAAAGAAGATTAAATGAAATCCAAACATGAGCCCTGGTGGCATTGTGTGGAAAGGAAACCCAAAAGAGAAACAACGGTCCAGCCTCAGCCCCCGCTGCAGCACAGGGACACATGCTTATGCAGCCAGGCTCTGGGACACCATCCAGAAGGAGCACCAGCTTCCGTGGAGCAGCAAGGGGCTCGGCAGCGGCGTGGCCGAGGCCTTGTGTGCAGCTCATCTGTTCGAGGGCAGCGCCTGGCCCCGGTGCCACTCGCTCCCTCCTGCTCGCAGGTCTCCCCTTGCCGCCCGCCTCGGCAGCGTGTCCTGCAGCCCGGTCCCAGCAGGGCTGGCAGCGGGTCCTGCTCCCATGGCACTCAGCAAAGGCGCTGGGCACAGCACGAGAGCCTCCAACGGGGATGAGGAGTCAATCCCCGGCCCTGGCTCTCCAGCACGGTGCCGCTTCCTACAAGCAGCACGGATGCAGTGACCATTTCAGAGAGATGGCTGCCGCGGTGCTGCGCCGTGCTCCGTGCTGGGTGTCCCCTCGCCATGCGTGATACATCTCTGCTCTGCACCGTCTGCCCCCACCCCGGAGCTCAGAGAGGGTCCCAGAGGCCAGGGCAGCCGCAGGCAGGGATGGTCCTGGCGGCACAGAGCTGCCTGCCCTGCCACTGCAGGGACGTGGAAGGGGCCGGAGCGACGAGCACACGCTGCGCGTTGCTTTGCAAAGGGAGCTGAATTACGCATGGATCAACTTCCCCTGTCACATGGACATTGTTTTATTTGAGAGTAAATGAAGCACAAAGCATGACACTCTCTGTGACAGCTGCTGGGGTGAATTCTGGGGCCCAGCCTGTGAAATAAAAAACGGAGAAAGCCCCATTTAGGGGCTGTGCACTTTCTGCCGGGCAGGGTCAGGTACAGCCCCGGCCCCTGGGCAGCCTCTGGGCCGGTGCGACACCGGGCACCACGGAAGCACCCGCAGCTGCTGGAGCAAGGAAGTCCTGCTCCAGGTGTCAGGAGAGAAACCCAGCTGTTGTCCTTTACTCCGTCGGTGCTCCCTGATATACTCACCCCCTTTTGCGCTTTCTCCAGGAGCACCCTCTCCCCACCAAGGCGCACATGGTCCACCACGGCCAGTCACACCTCGGGGCACTGTCAGCACCTCTGCTCTCACACACGAGCAGATCAAGGCTACTGCTGCTCCGGAGCAAGGCAGAGGCACCACTGCACCCCAGAGCAGAGCAGGACCAGCCCTGGACCCCTCCACAACCCTCTTGGCTTGACCCCTCTTTGCTTGATTAGCGAAGACAGAGCCATTTCTCCCCAAAGCCGGGAAGCAGCAGGCTGGCTGGGGAGGTCAAATGGCTGGAGCCCTGATGAATATGGAGCAGTGCAGAGCAGATAATTGATTTCAGGGAAGTGGGAAAGGGGTGAGCCATGACAGGGGTCAGTGGGACTGCGGCATCTGTCAGAGAGGGCAGCACGGGAGAGCAACCGCCTTTCCCGCAGGAGGGAGGGGGGCACGGGTGCCCACAGAGACCGAGCTGCACAGGGGCTTAATAAAATGGGGCCTGACCAGTGAGTTCCAGCTGGTTCAGCTCCTTCAGCTCCACCTTCGGCTGGAGCATCTCTAGTTGCAAGCATTTCTTCCAAAAATGGTAAGATTCCAGAAATCCGTACAGAATCACTGCCTTGTTCCATGTTTTCCAGTAATACAATGAGCAGGTCTTGAAACCTGTACCTGCCACCTCCAAACTACACAACCACGGGGAAGAGGCAGCATTTCCACAGGCACTGGAGAGGCTTGTGCTGCAGTCAACTCGCTGCTGAGTTACTGAAGCTACTCGGTGCGTGGCCCCCTGCCAACCCCTCCTGCCAGGCAGCAGTGCCAGCGTGGGACCTGCCCTAAAGGATGGTGCTGGCTTGGTGCACAGCTTGACCTTGCTTATCACAGACAAATTCATGTGCAATAGCTATAAAGCAAAGATATGTTAATTGTGCCACATAAAATCTGTGATTACTCCAGCTAATCTGTCAAAGCTGGGAAATATTGACTATTGTGGAAGAAGACCATTTGCTACTGCATCTGCGGAGCTGAGGCGAACGCTGAGCAGCTCCTGGGCACTGAAAGCACTTGCAGCAGGAGGGAGAGCAGAACCACAGAGAGGAGCAGAGGATGCTCCACTCCCGAGAAGGGGCAGGACTGCAGCGCGTCCGGCAGGCTGTGGGGCACTTCTGAGGCATTTTCCCCTAGAGAGCAGGACACAGTCCTAAATCAATGGCATGGATGGTGTTGTCATCGAGCAGCTTCCACAGATGGACTCCCACCAGCAGTGAGACGGGCCAGAGAGGTTTAGGGAAGGCAGTGAGACGCTGGCGTGCTGGGGTTCACCCCGTGCTCACGCGCTCTGCCAGCAGTCAGCGGCCAACCCAGCCTCTCTGCTTGCAAGTGCAGCATGGGGAGAGGACAGAGGTACATAAGGAACAACTCACCTGTTTGTTTTCTGGCTGGTTCAAATCTGACATCTCTTCCTAGACCCTAGAAAAGCAGCTCATGAACTGGTAGGGACATATTTTAGGCATCTTCATCCTATCACAGCAGAATGACCCAAGCCTGTAAAAGATTTTTTTATTGATACGGACTGGGTATGTGTATATCACTTGTGGCGTCATCCCACCCCTGTTAATAAGATTAAAAGCCACTGCTTGCATGTGCCAAGCTTACCAAATCATTACCTGCTGTATATTAAGTGTTTAATTGCATAAAATGACATCATGTTTATCTCTGCAGCATTAGCATCTAGTCTGCAGTGTCAAAGCGGTAAACATGCGTGATATCATCAGTCATTATGTGGACTTAAAATCAATTGCTCTCACTGCACCCTCTTGTACAGAGAGGAGCACAATACATTAATGAACTTGAGCAAGAACCTAAGTGACAAGATGAAACAGCATAAATAATATCACTTAAAATGTGTTATCTATAACAATGAAGTGTCTCAAATAATAGAATTATGGATTCCAAAGAGGAAAGCAAGTTATTGAAATTCACACCATGGGAGCATCAGTGTGTGCTCATCAACAAAATCACCTATAAATTAATCTGATTTAATGCTGGACGTAGGTTGTATAAGACACCAACATCACTAATCAGCTTTATTTTATAAATATGTCCCATTATACAATCTATTTGCCTGCATAACTTGACTAAGCAAGAATGTAAGATGTGGGTCAAAAATTCTTCCCCTTGTCTTATGATAATTTCACTTAGGCCCATGTAAACAGTTCTCTTGGCAACTTATTAGTTCCATTATTTCAGAATTTTCTTCAATGAACCATTTTTTAGCTATCAAAACATTTAGTTCCAGCTGGCTTCAATGATATAGACTTCAGACCAACAGAATTTATGAGTTTAACAAGATTACATAGTCAAATAGCCATTCCTTACAGAGTTCATATTTCTGAATAAACTGTCAAGGTACAACCCAGAACCAAGTCTATTAGAAGAGGACACGCAGAGTCCATTGACTTTAACCGTATTGATTATGGATAATTATTTGGTCTCTACTGTCTTCTCACATTTTTACAAATTTTATGTGGTAAGGCTTAAACTTTATTGTTTACTTCTCAAAACAAGGGAAAAAGACAAGGGCAAAAATCCTTTCATGTCCCCTTAACCATCATGAAATCATCCCATGCCCTATGGCGGTGTGGAAGTTAAGGCTATCTCGGAGTGAGAGCATTCATAGCTGGAGGTGGATTATTTGCAAAATCAAAGCCGAGCCGGATGACATTCTGTCAGGATAAACAAACCGTTCAACCACAAGACTATGAGTACTGACCAGAAGAAAAAAGCAATATTTGCACCTCGCGGATCAGGCACTTCCAGTTCTGCAGCCGCGCAGAGAGAACAATCCAAGGGCCAGGCGGGGGCCCCTCCGTGCAGCCACTGCGACATCCTGACCCTTGTTCTTGTTGTTAGTGAGAGACATCCCGCTCCTCGCCCCCCGCCCTCGCAGCCGCCCACGCCGAGCCACCGCCATGTGCTGGGCACGCGGCGCGGGAGCGCACGGCGCGGCTCGGGCTCTGGGCTCCGCGCCCGCGGGGATGGAGAGGGCACGGGGCGCTGCTGTGCCCCCAGCAGCGGGTGCCCCCACCCCGCAGCGGGAAACCTGCACTCTGCCCACGGCCTCCTGCAGAGCCTCTGCGCCAGGAGCCCCCCCGGGCAGCTCCCGGCCCCCCCCCACCTCCATGCTGGCCATGGGCCACCGTAGCCCCCGCTCCCATCGGGCCCCCCTTCCCCTCCCAACGGACACCCCGGCACCTGCTTTGNCCGTGTCGCTCTCGCCGTTGGGGGTCACTGTTCCAACAAAAGCTGCCTCTCCGCCGCTCTCTCCGATTATTAAAAACAATATTTCTGCTACGGCTGTTTCCTGATTTGGCTGATATGTTAAGCTAGAATGAAAGCGTTTGTTGGGATTTTTTTTTTCTCATTTACAGCAACTTCCTTAACTTCACTTTGAATTTCCTCTAAACTCTGATGAAATACAGTTCATCTGCCACCAAAACCTGAACCGAAATGATGTGAAAAAGAACCCACGAAAGGCTTTTTATGAGATCTCATTCTCCCTGCACAGGCAGCCCTGATCAGGGACTGTAGGCAAGGAAATAATTTCTTTTAAATGAGTGTCTGGTTCCCTTTATATTTTTTCCTTTTGCTTCAGATTACAAGGGAAAAAACCCAAGGTGTCAATCAGCTTTAAAACAGTTGAGCTGATCTTATTTCTTCTACATACTGTATTCAAGCCAAACATTCCCCGAATAGAAAAAGCATAGAAAACTCATAATAGCTAAATTGGTGCTTTTAAAGCCCAAATTTAACATGCTTCCTTGGGGACATTTTCCCAGCACAGAGGAAAACAAATATCTGTGATTTAGTGTCTATTATAGAGGTTAAAATCTGCACCTATTCTTTCTTTCACCCTGTCAGAAGCAGAAGGAGCGCATTCCGGGCGGGAGAAGTGTTGGGAGGCAGCAGTGCGCAGGCTGGCGGGGACAGGCAGGGAGGGAGGAAATCTCTGCCACCACAGAGCCCGGCACAGCCAGGTGATCCATTTCAAAAGTGACACCATTTTTGCGAGAAAACAGGGAAGATCTACAGCATTTTTCTTTTTGATTCCATAGATAGTGGAAATTAAGTTTTCTTTCCTTTGTATTTAATTTTTAAATCTCGGTATTCGTGGGCTGGTATTAAAGCTCCGTGCAGGAAACAGCACGACGTGGGTGCTTGGTCAGGCAGTGCGAGGGCAGGAGCTGCGGGACTGGGCCTGGGACATCCTCGCTCTGCTCTGGGGACCAGGGTTTCAGCATTTCGGGGCTCAGTTGCCCATGGCACTGGAAGGCTCCCAGCCCCCCCATGGGTGGTGATCTCATCACCTTTGGTATTGGGGTTGCACATGGGCTGGGTCCAGAGGCCATCGCCACCTCCTCCCCAGATCGTGTCAGCCCTGGTCCTGCACGAGGCACCCTGCTCAGTGCCCTCTTCACCTGCCTGCAATAAAGCAATCGGGGAGGTGGGGAGCTATTAAAAACCTGCCAGCCAAGGGGGGCTGGCTCTCATCCTGGTGCAGCTGAGGAAGAAGAGGTGGATGGGGGAAGAGCAGCGGCTGCAGCCCTGGCTTCCCTGGGATGAGACCTCTGCTGAACGTGCCTGCAGCCCTGGGTGCGTTGCCATCTGTCTGTCCATCCATCTCTGCCGATGGCTGTTAGCAGATTCTTTGAGAAGAGGGCAAAAGAAGCAGGAAAAAGGTATAAAAATGATTAAAACAGCGTGTCTGACTGCAGCCCCTGGGTTCTTGTCTGTAATTAGGGAATAATATGTGAGCAAAGGGAGTGCTGGTAGCTTTCTATTTTTTAATCTGCTTGCTTTCATTTTTCATATATTAATTCTTCCTTTTTGTCTCTTGCGGTATTTTTCTTTTCTCTGTGTCATCGGTCCCTTCATTAGCCTATAAAGCTTGTCCTCGGCTCAGTTAGGGAAACTTCCTTCTTATTCCACCTTCTAATATTTCCACTATCTACCTCCAGGCGATCTCTCTGAGTACAGTGAATTGGAGAGGTACAATAGCTATTGTGAATTACTCCTTGCAGTCTACTCCTGCACTCCATATTTATTACCGGATTTACGCTACCCGCAGTGGTGCGCTGCCGCAGTAACCTGCGTGTCCGAGCAGCGATGCTGCCGGCGCGGGCTCTGCGGGGCTTCCATGCCCCAGCGGGTGCACGGTGCCCGGCCTCGGCCCGGGTGCCGGAGCCTGTCCTGACCCGGAAAGCTCTGCTTTGTGCAGCCTCGATGGAGGAACTGCTGTGGAATACTTTTTTTTTTTTTAAATGCAATGGAGGTTAAAATTACTCGCGGTGTCCTGGAGCTTTGGCAAGGTCTGAACTGTGAAAATTTGCAGCACTCAGTTAACCCCTCCTTACAAAGAACCTGAATCGCTGCCAGCAGTTGCATGGGACCTAAAAGTTATAGTGAGTGGTAGAAGAAGAGTGGTAGCTGCCTGATTTTTGGAACTATAGCATTTATTTGGGGCAATACATTGTTTCCTCTCCCTCATCAGTTGTATTAGGATCTCGGGGATGACCTGCCAAACCAGTCTCTCCTCATTTGTGCCACCGCGGGCTGGGAGAGCAGCGGGTGAGCTGGGGAAGCGGCCAGGCGGGCGCTGGGAGCCGGAGTAGGCGAGGAGCTGTGGAAGGGAGCCTGGCTGGCAGCCCCCACCAGGCACAGCCCCGCGGAGCCACCGCGCGAGCCCGTACTGCTGCTTACATTACATTTCTTTGCATCCAAAACAAAGAGGAACTCAGCAAAGTCCTCTCCACTGACTGAGACGTGCCTGTGACAATTCCAAGCGCGTGTATTTCTACAGCTGCCTTTCTGGGTCAAAGGACCAGAGCGCACATCGGTTTGCTGCATCAGCTGAGGGATCAATTAGTATTCACAAAAACACCACCAGCTTAATTTTAAACTGCGTTTAGACTTGTGCATCCCGCCTACAATGAGGCTATAGCTTGAGTACTTCAAAAGAATTGTATTCCTTCCTTTCTGCCTTTGCTTTGATTGCATTTACTTTTTCTTTAATTTGATTTTTAGATACTGAGGTGACAGAGGAAAGGGTCTCCTTGAGCAGCGTGCAGCATGCGAGCTCTCCTGTTTCCAACACACAGCATTCTTTGGAATTTAAACCAAACCTAGCTTGCTTATTTGCAGCAGGTCTAAACAGTTGTTCCTGAAACTGCAGCATGGATAAATGTTTAAATTCTTTAAAAATACTAATATAAATCTTCACAGTATAAATTAGGACCTAAATCCTTCAAAGCTGGGAGAGAAGGCAGGGGCCTCCAGTCAAACACACTCACTGTTTTGTTAATCCCAGGAAATATCTGGTCACCAGTGTTTTCTTGGTGTATCTCAGTCTAACACTTATTTAGCCAATTAATCATCAGTTACAAAAAATGATTTTTGTTAATATTTTTTCTGGATCAATAGATTTTATACAAGAATCTTTCTGCTCATTAGTTGGAGGGCAGCTCCTTGAAACAAATTCTGCCTGTGATTCTACCTTAAATTCATCAGGAGATATTAAATAGGTCATTGGTGTAATAAGGGCCAAATTTGCTTCTCATAGATCACAGTGGCCAGTGCTCCTAGGGTCTAATTATCCCATATTTGGTCAATAAGCCATTAACATACAGCCATGGATGTTAATAACCATTTCATGAAAAAGTCCTGGTAATTTATGAGATCAACATTGGTTAGGAAAATTAATAAATATTTCATTCTGTAAGATTTATCCGAGGACAGTTTGGTCTGAGGGAGGAAGCACTGGGCTGCGAAAAGGGGGCCCGAGCTCAGATAAAGGAAGAAAGATGGGGGAGAGGAAGCCCAAATGCCAAGCCCATGGTAGCTGGGTTTAACTTGGGCTAATAAAAATTTACTTCAAATCCTATAGCTAATAAATCCAAAGGGTGTATGAGGGAGTCCAGTAAAACCTGACTTAACATTATGTTAGTGCTATTAACAATATTTATATAGATGTCATTTCACAGGAGGGTTAAAGCTGGTAAATTATGGGCCAGGCGTAGTGAGTCGCATCACAGAGCTGGCACGTCTGTATATATTCAGATACCGTAGCCTGCACCTTTTTGGGCAACAACAGCTTAAAATAACATGGAAGATGAAGGTGGCAGGCTCACAGTTTCCGATAACTTCCAGCCTTCCTGTCTCAGTAGGCACTGCCTTGAAGTTTAATAAACTTCATCATAGGATTTAATTTACTCTGTTTACCAATCTATTCTTCAACTGATAGTAAATCTATTATATTTTATTAGGTATACAGCAGTTATAAAAATGTGACAGTTTTTCCAGCTGTGGTCTCTATCAGCAATCATGTTTTGCACACTTCTGTTCCAAAATGCTTTCCGATGCCTAACAAACCTAGCGGAAGCTTGAATTTTACCTTGCAGTCACTTCTAAAATGTCAACTATTTTTAACTTTAGACTGATCTTAAAGCCCCAGTTTTAGCCTGTTGGGCTTTGGAAGCCAGTTTGTGTCACAAGCGGAGCAGGACGGCTCAGCAGGATGGGGAAGGGGCTGCGTGCCCGCGGCGATGGTGCCGCGCCGGGAGGCTCACCTGCTGCGGCTTCATGGCCGAGGGCAGTACTGGCCGCGCCAGCCCTGCGCGGAGGAATGATAAGCTGTGTTAAGTCTTGATTCAGCACCTGCATGAGCACCATATTGAAAATAAAGAAAAAACAACCCAGTATTTTAGTGTTTTGCTGAACTGTGTCCTTATTTACTTTTGCAGTGGGTTGAAATTGCGCACCTCACCTGGGTGTTATGTTCTTTAGGGTCTCACTGACCGGGATTTACACACTCAACCAGTGATGTGTGTTCTTACCGATATGATTAGATTAGAATATTTCTTTCCTGCAAAAAACTGGGTTTGGAGATGAAAACCTAGAGGGTGCGGTGGTAGAGGTGTGAAGAGCAGTCCCGAGGGTACGTCCGGGACTGCCTGCAGGAGCGAGCTGCGCTGGCGGCAGCGGGTGCTGTAGCACCACGGCTGCGGTGGGGTCTGGCTGGCAGCGCACCGACCCAGCCTCGGCGGCTCTGGGTTTGCGGCGCCCACAGCGAGCTGCTCTCGGGGCTGTGCCTGCAGCGGTGGGGGTACTTGAAGTTGTCCCAAAACAGATGAAATCTTCTCTTGCCTTTGCCTGAAAACTTCCTGCAAGGAGAGCTCCTGGAGGAGGTGCTGGGCCATTTGGAAGGAGGTGTGTTTAGCTGAGGTCTTCAAGCAAGAGCTTTGTATTTGCAGCAGCTCCTTTCTGCGTGAGCCTCCCAGGGCCTCTCCTGCCTCGGTGTAGAAGGAGCCTGCAGAGGGGATGCTGCAAACACTTGTAGGCCATTGACTCTATTGTTAATCTATGTTGAATGATTGCACTATTCCATCCTGCTGCCTCTCTCTGATTAGACTTGTAAATGAAAAACCATAAAAGTCAAAAATGAGAAAATAGAGGACAGAATGAGAGAAGGTACTTATCCCCCAGACGAGTGCCTGAGCACTGCTGGCAACCCCAAAGCCGAGAACCAGCTCCTCTGTGCAAGGAGGCGGCTCTGGGTGCTCGGCTCTGCCATCCCAGCTGAGCCCTGGGCGAGCACCGACACCCTCTGTCTGCTGGCTCTTGGCAACAGGGATGAAGGGCAGAAAGGGGAAGCAGCCGCTTCTGTTTCCACGAGGTGTTTGTGGGGTCCCTCCCATCAAATGCAGGCGCTTCAGGTCTTTACTTGCTGATTAAGTTTCACCACCAGGTTTTTCCATCCACTCCTTGGCCTTTATGCCCTCAGTGACACGATGTCTATTGCCCCTGCCAAGACTCTCTTCAGTACATTAGCTTAGCTATGGGTAAACTCAGACATCAAGAAAAAAACCCCACTGACAGTTAATAGAGCCCTGTAGGTCCCTGACCCCTGGGGATAAGCATACAGTAGCTGGCAAAAAAAAAATGCATTCTAACGTCTTGGGGAAAAGGTCAGAGTAGCAAGAGAAAATAGGCTGTTCGTATTTTGTGGAATATTTATCAGGGTGTCAGGCTGCGGAGCTGTGCGAGGGGGTAAGGGTCTCTAACCGGTGTTCAGACAGGGCTTCCCAAACGCTGAGCACAGAGGTCTGTGCGGCAAATTGCCAGCAGTCAGAGGGCTACACATCATTTGCATAATCTGCAAGATCTAATTGTGTCTTTGGGCTTTTAATAAAATGGGATTGGTTTTATTTCAGTGGTTGGCTCATAATAAAGGATTCAGCATTCTCAAAATCAGGATGGATCGTGTGTACTATGACAGCCCTCCCCGTTTCCAGCCGAGCCACCCAGCACCCTGTGAGCTTTGTGCCTGCATCCGCAGGGACCCTGGCTGTGAGCATCGGTAAGGAACCAGGAGCCATTGTCCAGCTGTCCCTGGTAGGATATGTTGTAAGATGAGGACGTCTAAAATATACATAGTGTGTTTAGGCTTTGAGGTTGGTTTTTTCCAAAGAAAGTAGAGAGTAGAAAAAGAGATGGGGAGAGAAGTAGATGAATTAAAAGACAGGAACAGAAGAAAGAGAGAAGGGCATAAACACAGTGCTATGGAGGAAGAAGGAGAAACCAACTCTTACCTTCCTTCTGCTTGAGGTTGTACTGAGGCACCTGAAGAGCCGAAGCGTGGCTCTGGTCTTCGAGGCACGTGCCCGAGTCCCAGCAGCGCTGTGGGGAGCGTCAGCTGCGGCTCCCGGCGCCCACCCCACGGCACGCGGGACGCCAGCAGCCATCCTGGCTCTGGGCTCGCCCCGAGGAGCGCGGGTTTGGGAGGGAGCACGCAGGAGCAGGACTAAAGCGTGTCTGGTATTGCTCAGGTGTCTGTACAGCACCGTGCACAGCCATACTGTAATGATAATGATCAGTCTCAAGACATGTGTAACCCCCTTCTCTGTGCCCGAGCTGTGCAGGGCACGCTCTCCCGTCTGCAGCGTGGCTTTGGCTGTGCAGAGCTTTGTTCTTCCCCCTCGGCCGGGTGGCCCATGGCAGGGGATGCCCTCCCCGCCTCCCGCGGCACTGCCGTGCCCACCTCTGCTGGCCTCCCACCTGCCCCCCCCAGCCCCGCTCAAATTTAGATCTCCCTGCTGGGAGAGTAGCACGGAGCTGCTGCACAAGCAGCTTGACTGAAAAAATCAATAATCTTTTCAATAAAGCATTTTATCCCTTATATATATTGTCTCTCATAAAGGTTTTACACAGACAAAAAGTTCAGAAGTTGGTGTAAAAAATGTTGGGAAAAGGGTGAAGATACGTAAGTAAATTACAAACTTGAGGCTGGTTGCAGTACCTTGGGAAAGTGGGAGTTATATTGATGAGTTTTTATTGATTTACCATCATTCCCAGTGTGGACATTTTCTGGTCTATTATACCACAGTCGCGGCATATTCCCATCGCAGCACTAAAGAGGAAATATGGACAGCCTGACCTTGGCAATATGGAGATAATGAAATACCCTTAATGATCCTTCCAAAAGATTTTACAAGCCAACTTCAGATTGTATCTACTCTGTGCTATGCTAATTTTTAGGAAGACTTGCAAGCAATACCAGGGTTTTACAGCTGGAATTCTGACCACGGGTGTTTGGGGGTTAAATAGAACAGAAATGAGTGACCTTACTACCTGATAAAGAGAAGTTGCTGTGGAAGTGCCTGGCATTTCCAGGAGGACCTGGGGGTGTTTGTCCCCTTCCAGGGGACGGAGGTCGGTGCTGCTGTCCCCCCGCGTTGCCCCCGCGCCGCGCAGGGCCGGGGGTGCATGTGTGCCACGGTGCCCTGCCACCGCCGGCCCCGGCCCCGCCACCGAGCCGCGGCCCCCGGGGACGCGCTCAACCGCAGGAAGAGTTGCGGCACTTCAGGGTGACTTTGGGGACAGCTCAAGGAGATTTACCATACATATACCTGCCTGGAATTGTACCTAGCAGGGACATAAATAGTAGGTTTCAGTGCTCTGCTTTCTTCCTCTCCCCTCCCCAGCCCAGCTGGCAACACAATTACCAGCCCCAAAGTATTATTTTCTTAATAAAAATGTTACGTGTAAAGAAAAGCCACAAATGAGTA
The DNA here is from genome assembly GCA_013400135.1 of Rhinoptilus africanus. NCBI lineage: Eukaryota > Metazoa > Chordata > Aves > Charadriiformes > Glareolidae > Rhinoptilus > Rhinoptilus africanus. The sequence continues at coordinate 147,333 of VXBO01009025.1, forward strand.
ACAAACCCATGCAGATTTCAATCATTCCCTTCTTTATTCCCCAGCGAGATTGCTAATGACCTTCACGCAAACCTCCACCAAATCTTTTTTAAAGGCAAATATTAATTTCCTAGCATGAAAAAAGGAAATAAAAAAGCCTATTTTTCATGGGAACCACGCAGAAAGAAAGATATATTTTCCTTCAAAATGCGGGGAGGATTTTTACATTTTGTCACTTGCTTTGCATAGACTTGGTAGCACCATTTGTTCACCTCTGAATGCAATCTCTCCCCATAAAGCTTTGCTTTAAATTCCTCAGCTACCTGTTAGGCTCCAATAGCTCTTTAGCTACGCCTGGAGCAGGGAGGCGAATGTCCCTGCAGCCTGCTTCGGACTTACTGGGAACAGACTGGGAATGAGTCTTTAAATTTTTAACAGTTGAACCATTCATTTTTAAAAAGAATGCACCAAAGCAGCGTAACATTTTATAGCAAAGTCTCCAGAAGTCATTTATAATACAGCAATCCTTTGCAGGAAGTTGCATTGTGCCATGCTACAGCGTCTGTGGCCTCTGCCTTTCCCCATGCCAGCCAGCACTGAGGGCTCGGTGTGGGCGGAGGGATGTGGGAGGACACACGTACATGCACCCCTGCACACATATGTGCACACCAGCACACGTATGTGCACCCCTGCACACGTATGTGCACACCAGCACACGTGTGTGCACACCAGCACACGCACAGCGCTGTAGACCCGCCTGGCCACTGCCCGGCTGTGTGCGGATGCCCGGGGTGCGGAGCCTCTGCACACCCACACCGTTTGCCGAGCGAGCACAGAGCAAGCTGCTTCCAAAATGCGAAAAGCATCTCCATGTTTGTTAGACCTTCTTTTAACAGTAAGGTTTGGTATTTTAATGATTTGTTGAGTTGCCGGACCAGGTTTACGTGTGCTCAGGGTGAGTTTGGACCTGGACTTTGGCTGCCACTTTCTTCCAGCAGGCTTTCCTCCTCCTCAAGGTTTTCGTTTGTGGCCTGGAGTCCGAGCTAACAGCAGGTGTGGTATGAAATACAGAGCCATCCCAGAGCACAAACCCGAGCTTCACCAAAGGGATCAGGGCATCCGCATCAGGCTGTGCAAAATAACAGCTGTTCTTGACCCCGTAGCCAAAGCAGTGGCATAGGTGCGGCTTCTTCCCTTATTTTAGACCTTACTGACAACTTCAGTGGTATTTTTTAGCGTTAGCTGCATTAATTGGTTGAAGGAGTGGTGTGAGGGGTATTTTCTGGAGCTTATTTGCTGGGGTTTTATTCCATAAGTCTTGTAAACTTTTCTCAGAAGAGCTCACTTAAAAGGAGTGGAAAAATTCTGTAAGAACCAATATAAAACCAAACTCGGTGCTGGGAGCCATGTCTGTGTGCTAGCCCCAATCCGGCTCTGGCGTTCTCTCGCCACCACGTCCCTGCCACTGGTGCTCACCCAGGCTGTGTGCTGGATGAGGTGCTCCCACGCGTTACTGGCACCGCGAGGCGTTCAGCTCCATCCTTCCCCGTCGGTGCCACCCAGCTCCCTGTTCATGCCTGCGGAAGGGGGGAGCAGGACACTGCATTGGCTGTGCTGGCCAAACCGTGGTCTGCTGGTGACCCCACCAGCATCACGTGCTGCCACAACAGGAGCCCCTGCTCCAAAGGACACCAGCCTTCCAGAAGCCCGTTCCACTGGGGAGAGGGGCAGAGGCGACCGCTGGTCCGTCGGAAGCAGAGACTGTCACCTGCCAGCGCACCCAGGGCCCTGTGCGCCCACAGCCCCCGTCCCCACGGGAAGAGAAGCCTCCCAGAGGGTATCCCTGCCCGCCGGCGCTGGGCACCCCATGGAGCATCACCAGGCTGCGGCCGCGCCGCAGGAGCCAGCGGGTCCCGGGGCAGCGGGGAGGTGGGAGCTGGCACAAAGAGCCCAGCCCCAGGAATCCTCTGCTTCCGTGGGTCCTCAGCACCGTCGCCGCACAAAACAAGCAACAGTTTGCCTGCAGCTATTTGGGGGGAAAACAGTTAATATGACAACAATAGCACTAAATCAGGCACAGATCTTCAAGTACAAGTCACGGCAAGAAGTTGTTAATACCTTTATTATGGGATAAAATGTATTCATGATATTAAAGACATCACATTTCTGCCCTGGTGTCACATTTTAGATGTAGCGTAGATAAATGATATATCACTGTAAGAGATCTACAAAAACCATTAGTAACCATGACATTTTGACGTCAGATTTTAAAAAATTCCTAAGTAATCTTTTTGATTTATGAAATGGTGTCCAGGTTCATCGAGACTGATCTCAGATTTATCACAGCCTGGTTAGAATTATTAATGATTTTCAATTTGTAAATCCAATGCCAGCATGTCCAAGTGCTCTCAGCAAAATCACAGAGAGCTGACAGGGAGATTTTGCTCAATCCATAGTTTTCAGCTATTACAAGATTTTTCTGGTTAACCCTCTGCCGCCCGGCGCGGGCGCGCCAGCCCGGCGCACAAAGGCATTGTTCTGCCGCGGCACAAAGGAGGCGCGTCCGGGCACCGCCGCATGAATCACGGCCCCAACGGCCATGAAACACATGGCGTCAACAGGAATGAATGATCTGACTTTTACAGGCTCCTACTGAAGACCCTTAAAGACTTAAATTATAATGAGAAGAAAAGCTGATCTAAGCCAAAACAGACGGGCTTGGGTAGCTTTTCCTTACAATTCATCACAGGCACAGATGAAAGGGAGGCAGGGGCAAAGAAAAAAGCAGAGGCACGTCTCCATCCCTCAGCAGCCTCGCAGGAATATCTCTGGAGAAGAAAGCACACCTTGGGTAAATAGTTACAAACTCCAGAGCCTGCGCAGAATATTTATTTCCTAATTTATGGGATAATTGTCCCACCACTACAGGGAGGGATTAGAGGGAGACTTGGATGCTAAAATTTCCTCTACAGTGGCATGCCGGCTGCTCCTCAGGAGGGGGCTGTGGGGTCTGTGCTTCTTGAATCCACATCCAGGCAGGATAAAACAACTGCGCAGCTCCAGACCTTGTTGAGGAGCAGGACTTGCTGGTACTGCTTCAACCTCGCAGTGAATTTTAGCTTCATACTGCAAGGAAATCAGGAAGACAACATTTCAAGTAGGATAAAATTCCAGTAATCCTCCAGGCCGGGGCTGCTGGTACTTCACAGAGCACTCGGGTTGTTTGAGAGAGGCAGTGTCTAGTTTTTTCTCAAGTACTCCACCTTAATTGGGCAGGTAAAACTCTATAATTAGGGACCTTAACTGGGGAATTTTTCTAATCCATCATATCTGCTCCATTATTCAACTCTATCAAATCCACACATGCAAGGAGAAGCAGGACATTCTTCACAACACTGTCAATATTAACGTCTTTCCAATTACAGAGCATTATAATGGCAATCTAATGAGGAACTCTGACATGCTGGCTGCAACTCCTAACTTTTGATTAAAGCCTCCTTCAAGATTCTCCCCTTTAATTTATGGCATAGGGCTGTCCAGGTGCCATAAGGGACCGCCGGGAGCTGGGAGCCTCCAGCGCAGGCTCTGGGCACCCTGGGAGTCCCCGCAGCCCCGGCTTTCTGCTGCCCCAGCGGCGCCTTTCCCTGCGCACCGCTCCCAGTGCTGCTCTGCCAGGCAGGCGATGGATGGCTGCTCTCTTCCCAGGGCTGGGGTCACCTCTCTCCCACCAGGAGCCTGGCCACCTCCCCATCCCCGCCGGCCCTGCCAGCGCCAGCTCTCGCCAAGCAGCTCCTGCCACCTCAGGACACCTCCTGCGGGAGAGCGGGATGGGCGTCTTCCCCTCTGACAGTGACTGACATTTCTATCCACCCCGGGCTCTGCACAGCCTCCGCCTGCACCCTCCCAGTTTATCTGTTCGTGTCCTCGCAGCCTCGACACCAGGAAATGAATTTCCGAACTGATGAAGATACCTTGCTGCGTACACGGCTCTCCCGGACGAGACACGGCTCCAGGCGAGGACCAAGGCACTCAGTGGTGTGTCCAGATAGACACCGGACAGAGGGGCCACTCGATGGTTCTCCCTTTAGTGCAAGGCAGCCCTGCCCTCGCCGGCACCTGCGCCTGCCCCCACAGCCCCCAGAGCCCCCAGACCCAGGCAGAATGAAGGGCAGCGGGGGCTCCCTTCCGACCTGGCCTTTTCCCACTGCATCCTTCCTAGACGCCACCCAAGCCCAGGAGCAGACTCGCTTTCTGGTGTTCTAGTAGAATAGTTATTGTCGTTCCAAAGCATTTTTTTATTTATTTTTAGATCCTCTCTGAAGTATCAGGTATCCGGGACTAAATGCAACAAATATGGTTCTGCCCAGCCCTGTAGAGCTCTTTTTCTTTTTTGTTCTCTAACGTGTCACTACTTCATGCGACCGAAATATTTGCTTGCTCCCCCGTTACACTGCACATGCACGGCTAATTTACTGCCCACTGTCAGCCTCTTCCAGCAGTTCTGCTTCCTGGATTTCTTTGGGATCTTTGAATCTCTGCAGATGGAAAGGTCTATTTTAGAAGCCATACTTTGCAAATTGCTGCCACATTATACATTTCATCTCGTGCAGCCTTCGCTGATTTCTCTTTAAAACGTGAGTGTCAGTTACTTAAAAGCAGTGTAAAGGATGAGAAAGATGGCTTTAGAAAGAGAACCTCCGTTGCACAGGCAGCACACAAGAAATGGGATGAGGTTGGAGAAAATGTGCTACAAGTACCATGAAGGGAGCAGCGTTAGTGCGCTCTGCTCACGTACCAGCCGTGTTCCTGCCCCAGCTCACTGCACACCCGGCTCCCACTCGCCTTCAAGAGCCTCCTCTCCCGCGGCCGCGCAGGAGCCCAGCCCGGCCCCGTGTGGCGTGGGCACTGCGGGGCCAGCAGGACCAGGCTCTTGCTCCCTGCGGGGAAAGTCTTGCAAGCCCTCGCACCACGGAGACCGGGGCATTTGTGGAGGGACACTGCGGCTGGCCGAGCAACAGCAGCAGCTTCCCAGCACTGCCGCAACACCGGCCCCTTCTCCAGGCACCGGCGTTTGGGCAGTGCGACGTGCCAGGCAGAGCTGCCAGGAAGCCATGGCCATTTGCTGCTGAACCTCGTGCCTGGGGTCGCTCTGCAGACCACCTCTGGGCACCAGACCTCACGGGACTGGCCCTGCCCTGGCCCTGCCGGCATGGACAGACACGTGGAGCACCACTGCAGTGCCATACCCAGTTTTGCAGCTACCCAGCACCGTTCACCCATCCTTAAAGCAGCTCCAGGGGAAGCCCAGTTGTGTCCCCACATCACCCACATGCACCAGTGGCAGCCAGGGCCTCTGCAAAGTCCCTTGGGAAGGTCTATGGTCTAAGTCCCACGTGCCATTTAGCAGCATGATATGCCATGTTGAGACTTCCAAGTGCTTACAGGGAAGAGACAGGGCCACAGCCGCCCCCCAGGAAACCTCTGCAGCACTATGGGGTCCAGCCCCTTCGCTGGCTTTGTTCTCTGATGGATGCTTGGGCTCCTTTCAGCTGACAAGGGAAGAGTGTGAGTTGTTGATACTGCGGCTGAAAAAGGGGGTTTATTAAAATATTCTTCTGACAGGTTCATTTTCTGAATTCCTCTGGATTATTTCCAGCATTCCAGTTCCATCAGAAAACACTCTTTTCAGGGGCTAGGGAGAGACTGTGAGTCATTTCTTCTCTTTTCTTCTCATTTAGACGGGAAAGGTTAATCCTTTGAAAGTCTGAAATAGCCACAACTAACTGCGAGGGAGCGTGCGGTTCCACAGTGCGAGAGGAGAAGTGCTTGGCCAGAGCAGTATCTTGAGAAACTGTAATCCTGCAAGAGAAGTCATAATAACAGAGGGAATAAATTGTCACAGCTGTAGCCATTTGTGTGCTCGGGTGACGTGTGTGGTGGTGCAGCCGCGGCCAGGCTGTACGGACTCCCCTCCGCTCGCGGGGAGCGGGGCTGCTGCAGGGTGCGCACGCTCAGCGAGGCGGGTGACGCCGTCTCATGGACCTGACTCACTCCAAAGCACCCAGAGGAGCAGGGTGATCCCGGGTGATCCCAGCCGGACCTCATCCCTGGGGCATCACCTGCGCCCTGCAGCCGCCTCTGGCGAGTCCCTGACGGGTGGGTGCCGGTGCTTCTCCGTCAGGTCCGGGAGCTGGTCCCATGGGACCCCGAAGCAGCAAGCACCCCCCTGCCCCGGAGCCCAGGGTGAGCACAGCGCGGGGCATCCCGCAGCCCGGGGGAGGCAGGGGCTGGTGCCCACCCCTCCGCCGCGCCGCTAACGAGCCCATGCCCGCCCTTCGGCTGCTCCGCTAACGAGCCAGCGCCAGCGCCGCTTTCCGGAACAAACGTGATTCCAATTGAAAACTAACATGACAACAGGCGCACACGGTAATAACCCAGTGAGGAGACATGGCGCTCAAGACATCTACAGGCTCCAGATTAAATGAAATTTTGACAGAGAAAAATATGTATTGGCAACATTTCTTGATCCACAATTCAAAGAGAAAATTGAAACCATATTTCCGTAAGAATCAGACGCTGGAAAGAAGTTCTTAATAAACAAAAAGAGACAGGTCATGTAATTCACTCCCTTTTCCTCTTTTTCATTTGTTGGCCAGTAACTATTAAAAGTCAAGGAAAGAAGGTTTCTAGCTGAAAATTTGTACTTGAACCTGACAAACAAAACAACTTGGAAGGAAGTTTCCCAGCTGCAAGTCGGAATATTTATGTCTGCAGATGTAAGGAACATTTCAAAACATTAAACAATTTGCAAAAAAAAAGCTGCTGTTTTTGGGCTCAGATTGTCTGGTTTACAGACTCTGCTCCACTTTGGTTTTAAAAAACAATGGCTGCAAAAGCCAGAGGCGGAGAGAATGGATGAATTCTCTCCTTGTTTGTTTAGGGACAAATTAAATGTTACCTCCTGGAAGATGGCCATCAAACACATTTACAGGGGAGTGACTCAGGTATGTGTCCCATTAGAAGATCCCTGCGTGGGGGTAATTTCACTCAAGAGCCGGTGCCCTAAGCTCAGAATTTTTCTCCCTGGATTTTCTGCTCTAATTATTCCCAGGATGTGGGGCTTTGCCAGTATCTTGGTTTGAAACGCTAGACACACACGAGTGCAGGCTGAAGAGTAAGGATGTGGCTGTACCCAAAGACCCAGGCGTCAGGGACGTGCGCTTTCTGCAGCCAGAGCCACGCGCCGGGCTGGCAGCAGCAGCCTTTTCTCTGAGGGCACCAAGAGCTCACATAGAATCACAGAATGGTTTGGGTGGGAAGGGACCTTAAAGCCCCCCCAGTGCCCCCCTGCCCTGGGCAGGGACACCTCCCACCAGCCCAGGCTGCTCCAAGCCCCGTCCAACCTGGCCTTGAACCCCTCCAGGGATGGGGCAGCCACAGCTTCTCTGGGCAACCTGGGCCAGGGGCTCACCCCCCTCACAGACAAGGATTTGAGGGTGGTGAGACAATGATGAGACATCACTTCATGGGCAGCAAAATCTCCCCAAGGTACCAGCTTCCCCCGTATGTCCCCGGCCCTAGCTCAGAGGAGCGAAGGGTTATGTGATGCAGCTCCTGGTCTTGTTATTGCTGCTCACAACAAAAATATCGCTCCCTTCCACCAGTGCTGCTCCAGAGAGCCAGGAACAGTGGGCAGCTCCAGACCCCCGGGCAGTAGAGAGCCCTGGTTTGGGCAGCACCAGCTCCCATTCCCGTGTCCCCGCAGGCTCCGGAGCCCCGGGCAGGGACCCCTCCTCCCTGCACGGCTGGGAGAGACTGGTGTCAAAACAGAAGGAGAAAACTTTGGGTGGAGGGGTTTTGCTGCTGGGTTTTGCTGATGGTCTTTTGTTGCATGACACCTATAAAACTAAAAGTTATGGGAAGCCCCTCAGCAGAGGTGCCGAGGGGAGACAGGCGGCAGCTACCGCAGCACACACTCCAGTGCATGCCCAGTCCCGCAGCCCTGGGATGGGGACCTGGGATGGGGGCTTAGGCAGGGGCGGACAGCCAGGGACAGCACTGTGTGCCCACCAGGAAACAGTTCGTTTGTAGAGTAGCCAAACATTTGCTTTTGCATTATGTTTTCAATGAAAAAGGCTTATTCCAAAATGAAGATTTTCTCTGAAAAGTAGTGTCTTCCAAGATTCTTTTCGTTCCAAATTTTGTGGATCTAGATCTGGGCTTTGGCATTGCTTTTTTTTTCCTGTTTGAAAAGTCTCCTCCTTCCTCCTAAGTGAGAACTGGATGAAAAAGCATGGAAGCAGGGTAAGTAAAAAACTGAGTTCGTTGAAATCCTTAAGGGAAACTCCACAGAAGATACACCTGGAGCTGCAGAGTTGTGCAGAGATTAATTTTCCCAGCTTCATCGAGGAGGAGGAGGAGCAGAGAGGCGTCCATGGGAGGAGTCACTCCTGGGGGCCAGCGCTTGCTCCGGGCTGGGACCCTCATCCCTGGCATTAAGCTGAGACCTCTCGGCCCCTCACCAGCCCTCTGGCCTGGCCAGTGGCTTGCACGAGCCGAGCCATGCTGGTGTCGGCGTGGCGGAGCTGGCGGCTGGGCCCTCCCGCGCCGCAGAGCGACATGAATTAGCGTATGACAGTGACAGAAAATGGAAAAGAATGGCCCCGCAAATGCAGTTACAAGAGAAAGGCAAATTGATTTAGTGGACATATGAGTATTTTTGAGAGAGAAAGCAAGAGAGCTGCCTGACATATTCCAAGATACCCTACGATTGCTTCTCTTAAGGAGATGTCATTCAGATTTTCCTGAACTAGCCTTTAAATTACAGTTCTATAAATAGATAGGACACTGGCAGTATTTACAGTATGAGCATCAGGTGAAAAACTACAGCTTCTGCAGCGTCTGCTCATCTCACCTTGTATCTGCCCTGCTGGAGGTTAACTCTTATTTCCATGTTAATGCCGTCTCAATCCCAATGACTGCCATTTGTCAAATTAACATTCATTTCAACAACCCAAAAGTGAGAGCTTTTAAACATTAATTCACAACTATGAGCTCTTCTCAGCACATTATTATGTTACTGTGATGAAACAAACTGCCTATGGAAAGATATAGATCCTACTGGAAATGTTGGCACTGCAGAGGAGAGAGGAAGCCCATTACGGAGGCAGAGCTAATGCGGGCTCCCGCTGCGCGGGCAGAGGTGCCGGCGTTGGCAGAGGTGGCAATAAGCGGAGCCGGGAGCTGCGGAGCTGCTGCCACGGCGGGCGCTGCTCCAGCGGGGCATCCCCCCGCCTCCCGCGCGGGTCCCTGCCTGGCGTGGGGTCCAGAGCCCCTGCTCCAGCTGGGACGTGGCCTTGCCTGGCTCGAGGGCTTCCTCTCCTTCCTGCTCGGCGTTCCCGGGAAGCGACTTGCTGAGCACCGGTCCTGGAGCTGCGCTAGCATGAGTATTTCCAAGGCAAGAGATTATGATCTGAAACATTTAAATCTGTGCTATTTTGAGTCTGTAATTATTCCAGCCCTCATGATGACTGATCAATGTGCTGCCTCTGATTAATAAGACAAATTAGGGGAAGGGCATTCCTATGACAATGGCTGACGAGAGCCACTGCTGCCATGTCCTGGTGCGCGTGTGGGTGCAGACAAAGGCAGGAAGCGGTGCCAGCGCCCAGCATCCCTTGGGACATCTCTCGCATGGAGCCGCGTTTCTCCCTGCGCACGTGTGCTTCCCTCCTGCACAGGTAGCGAAGCCGGTGGCCTCTTCGCTGCCCTTCTGCTGCCTGCCTCGAGGGAGGAGCCTCAGCACTTCCAAAAAACTGCCATGTTCAGGAGCAGTGAGGCACGTACCGTTCCTGCAGCCACGCGCCCCACAGCCCCTGCTCGGAGCACCCAGCGGTGAGGCGGGACACGCCAGACACGGAGGGAAACCTGCCACCCTTCACCTTGTGAACACAGACAGCCCCGCGCCGTGTGCGGAGGCTGCCAGCTGCTCCCCATGGCCTCCGTCCTGCCCCTGACGCCCGGCAGAGCTCCGTCCCTTCCATCACCCTCTGGCACATCGGGCACGGCGCAGTCCAGGCTGTCCCCAGGGGCTGGTGTTGTTCCCCCTCCCACTGGCCCACCCTGGGACTCTCCCGACATCTCATCCCTCCCATCCTGTTTTCCAGAGCATAGTTTTCGTTTTAATTGCCTGAAGAGAGGAGCTGAGCTGAGGAGGCGTCCCTGGGGCGCATGCCGATGGTGCAGCAGAGCAGGATTTCCTCTTGCCTCTCGGAACGGAACCGGGGGCTGAGGCCAGAGGGTTCACCAGGGACACTAAAGGTGCCGTTTCCCCTCCAGAAGCGACCCCTGTGCCCGCCGCGGGTGCCATGGACGTCTGCTGGGGGTGGGTGGGTGCTGCTGTGTGAGGGCACAGCCGGGCTCACCCACTGGGTGCTCTGCAGGCGCTGCCGCAGCCCCGGCGCCAGGCTCGGGACAGGCTGAGCTTTGGGCTGGAGGAGAATAAGTGTGAGCAACAGGCTGGTGAGACGCTTATTTAGGAGGCTGGGACTGGTGGGGAGGACGGGACACCGGGCAGGGTCCCGGAGTGCGGTGGCCCCACGTGCCAGGAGGGCGCTGGGCGCGGGCGCTGCCGGGGCAGGGGCAGGAGCTCGCCGCCGCTCTCCTGCCCCCGGGCGAGCTGCCGCCCTCCCGGCCGGCCGAAGCTGCCGTGGGCAGGGCAGGCACCTCAGGGCGCTCTGCCCCGTGGCACCGGGGCCGGCAGCACCCGTCCCACATCTGCTTTCCTGATTTTCCTGAGGGTCTATCCCCCCAAATAAGCAAAGACAGATACCTACAACGCAACTGCATCTAGAATAATACATGGCTCCTAACTGAATACAAGGCTGTAATTCAATCAAGATGTTCTGCTGACACTATAAACTGGGAGAGCAGCTCAAAGCAGCGTGTATAAATGCCAGCAAAACCCCGAGACTGAATTACAGCTGCACTGTTGCGCCAGACGCGGTCGAGGCTCAAACACAGGGGAACAAAGTCCTCTTTGTTAAACTAATTATTTTAATACATATAAGGAAAGGACAGAAAGGACCTGTTAAATATTTACCGTTTCAGGCATGTTCTTCGTAGGACATTTTTTCACATGTTGTTGATATAAGCTGTTATGTGCAGCAGTTAAATCTGCCTATAAAAACGGAAAGGTCTGAAGTGTGCATGACATATTTCAGGGGGACCGGGTGACTCAGGGGGCTGGTAATGCAGCAGGCAGCCTTTCACCTCTGGAGCGCTGGTTTGAATCCAAAAGCCATTACCATCTGGAGGTTGTTTGGCGGCATCCCTGTTACGAGCTGGGCTGTTCTCGGTCCTAATGACCGAGTGCTCACGTGGTGAAAAGGTCCCCCATGCTGGCACGGTGCCTGGCCATCCCGTTGGAGGGGCTCGGGAGGGCAGGGAAGGGGCTCGAGCTCTCCCTGCGCCTTCAGGAGCCCCAGGACAAACGCAGCCTGTCGCTCACTGGGGTGTCACGCTGCCAGGGACGGGAGAGGAGAGCTCATGACACCCCCAAAACCAGTCAGTCCTCCTGACACCAGGAGGGGCCAGCCCGGGAGCACCCAAGCGGTGGTGGCTGGGCAGCAGCTCTGGCGATCACGGGTGTCCCTGTCCCACTGTGGCTCCTGGGAAGCGGAGCAGGGGAGCCTGGTGTCCCATCGGCACAGGCCAGTGTGACCAGGGGAGCTTGGCACTGGAGGAGACTTTGGAAAACCCATTGCTATGGAAACGGCTGTTTGCTGCACAGAAGATCATGCCCTGGTGCTTGGGCGCTGCCGCCCCGGCGAGGGCACCGCCGGCCGGAGGCACCCACCGCACCGGTGCCCGGCTGGAAAACCCAGGGAGAGGACATGGGACGTACCCAGCCCATCTGGCGCAGGCGGGACACGGCACCGCGGCTCGGCTGGGAGGCTCCGGCCAGCAGAAACACAGACCTGCAGGAAAGGTGCAGCAATGCCCAAAAGCGCTGGGGACGCGTCATCACCCACCTGGCAGCAGCAAACGGGGACACCTGACTGCTGAGACCCCCAGCTCGGAGCTGCTCCGCGGGTCCCTCGACACCCTGTGTCCGGAGCTCGTCTGTACTAAAAGCAGCGACTTTCAGAGCAGCCCCCAGTGGTGCGGGCAGCCTGGGCAGGGAGCTCGCCGGGCGCTGCCGGGCGCCCAGCGCTGCTCTGTGGGGTGGCCACCGTGCCTCCTGGCCACCGAGACCCCGCGAGTGTGTCCCACCGGCAGCGGTGGCACCGCAGCCTCCTGGTGACATCTCCTGATGGCTGACCCTCTCCATGAAGATTAATGGAAAGTGTCTGCCTCCGATGGTGCTGCCGATTCAGTCTGTCTGGCTGCTAAGAAAATGAGACTTCTGTCCCCAGCCCACCGTGGGGAAAAGGCTCCATCTGAGCCCCAAAAAGGGACAGAGGCTGCTCGGGGGGGGGGCTTTTCCTAAGGAGAAGATCAAATTCTGTAGATCTCAGCAAAAACTGTGAGAAGAACTCAAATATGCAGAAAGCACTGATTTTCCACGTGGATGCATTGCCTTTAGCCCTGCCCATTAATTAGAATAATGCTAATTGTTATGATAATTATGATTATATACACTACTTCATAGTTACTGAGATTGGAAATATTTAAAACAAACCCTTGCAAAAGCTACGTGCTTTTATCAAAGCCAGTAAGGTCTTAGATAACATTTTTAAATGCCAAATTTTCTATGAAAACGTATATTTATATCAACAAAATTAAATTTCGGTTTAAGCTTCTTAATATAAATAAAAGAAAATAAGTCAATAAAACAATAAATATCTAACTGAATGAAGCAGAAATTATATCCAATTATATTTTCTTTAAAACCCAATTTATCTGCCAATATTTTCTTTAAATGCTCATGTTACTTTTTCACTTACTAACAATAAATGCCTGGATGCATTTCAAAGTGGTGCCTTTTCTATTATTTCATTTCCTGGAGTCCTCGGCTTGAAAGGACATTAATAGCACACTATAAATAAAAAAAAAAAAAGTTACTTAAGGATTTAC
>VXBO01009025.1:162986-172986 GCA_013400135.1 Rhinoptilus africanus
CCCGCCCCGCGCTCTGCACGGCTGCCGGCCAGCGAGGAACTTCTCCAAAGGGCACGGAGATGGGCTCTTCTCTCCAGCACAGGCTGCAATCCCAGTGCCCCACAGCGCCGCTGACTCGGCTGTTTCCACCGTATGACAGCGTCTGAACTTGAGTTTTCATTTCCCCTGTCCTTGCTCATGGTCAGGCACAGCACGGGTGGTGTTTCACCGTTGAATTACAAGCTGCAAAAAGGGATGAAGGAGCTTGTAAAGAAACATGTTATCCAGCCTTAATTATTCGTTCTGGATATATTTTGCAGCTAAAATGTCCTGTCAGTCCTTTATAACTTGTACTTGCGGCAGTGGGCACTGCACTCCATGAGGCTGGGCCGCGGGGGCCGAATCCAGCTCTCTCCTTTCTGGAGCCGGACAAACCCCGAGACGGGCAGAGGCCCCAGGTGACCTCTTTGTCACGAGTACAGGCTTTTTTGGTAACTTTTGTTTAGGTTTCTGCAATTTGCCTCTCCACACTTAGTGCGTATTAACGCAGTAGGTGAAGCTCGCGTTATTGATGGTGTGTAGGACCAGGTGTTCACAGACGAAAGGTTAGTTTATTAATCCACTGGGAGACCTTATGAAAAACAAATTCAGGTAAACAACATATTTTTCTTGACTTCTTTTCAAGATTTAAGGCAGGGATCCTGTTCTCTGAGTCTCTTTGACGCATTTCCATTGCACTCTGTTATTACATTCTTCAAAAAAGAGAGATTGCTTCTCGTGCCACGTTCTGGGGAGAGAGAAGCCTAATTGAATCTGCTGCCCGTGTGCGCAGGAGAGCATCTCCTTCCCGGTTATGGATGGTCTTCAGAGTTACTGAAACACACGATCAGGCCTCTTTGAAAGACATTTTTCTGCGAGGGGACCTGCAGTATCAGTGCTGTGCTCCCTCCTTTCTTGGCCCTGGGCAGCCTGTGCCCACCGGCCCCAGCCCCTCTGTTTTGTGCCCGCAGAGCCCAGCGCTCCTCCTCCTGCAGCCGCTTCTCCTGCGCCAGGAGCAAGCCTCATTGTGGCTCTTTGTCTTCCAAGCTGTTGTGGGGAAATGGATTTCCAAGTGAACCCTCCTGCCTGCCCCCCTCCAGCGGGGGCTGGGGTGGTGAGGGGCTCCTGGGGCTGGCACTGAAACCTCCCACCCTCTGTGTCCCCACGGTGCCACCTCCCCCCCCTCCCAGAGCCACCCCGGCGCCACGGGCAGCCGGGCTTGGCAAGGCAAATCCACGGATGGGTGGTCTCCGCTGAGGCAGATGGACACCCTGGCGCCAGCGGGAGGGAGCAGGGCACATGGGGCTGCCTTGGGTCCAGTGGGGAAAAGGCGGGGGCTCATCGGGGGAGGAATGGGGCAGCGGGGTGTGGGCACGGCGTACGGCTGGCTCAGCCCTGCTGCCCGTTCCCTCGGCTTCTCGCTTAACCTGGGAGCATGGTGCTCGGGAGAGAGAAATCCCTGTGCCCCGTGTATGACCACTGGAACTTGATTAAGCACTGAACTTTAATTAATTGACTGGCTTGGAGTAATAAGGTCTGCCGACTCACTTTGCCACATGAAGCAGCGAATAGTTAATTTACGTGCCCTGTCAGGTGTGAGGGCTGCCACGGTGCAAAGAGCTGCTCTCCTTCACCCCACCATCAAAGGTGCAGCCGCCGTGCCCCCTCCGCTGCCAACACACGTCCTGGACCCCCCCAAAACCCCAGCTCCATGGCAGGAGATGCTGCGAGTGGGCGAAGCTGGACCCCTCAGCGCCCGGCTCTGGCTGAGCCGCTGGGGAGTCTCCTGTGCCCCGCTGGGTGCTGGGGACCCTTGGGGACCCCGCCAGCACCCCCCGGCCATCGCTTGTCCTGTGCTGCCGCTCCCGAGGGGAGAGCACCGGCAGCAGGGCTTTGCCGTCAGTCACGCACGATTCACCGCTACTGGCATTTCCCCGCCAGCAGTAGGGGAAGCTTTCCAAATGTCAGCTTCCCATCCAGCTCAATTATTTCCACCCTGCTCCCGCGCGAATAAAGGTTACAAGGTAAACCCCCCCTGCCCGGTGTGCCACGGCACTGAGCCGTGGTGGCCGGCGAGGGGCCGCACGTGTAGAACAGGCTTCCTGGCCACAGTGGGCTGGGAGCCCCCGGAGCACGTGCCCTGCCTGCTCCTCCAGCGCGCATCTTCTGCGCTTTAAATTGATTGGCACTTTCTATTTGAGGAAAAATGAGTTCTTAAAATTGAAATCCTGGTTATTGTTATGGTAATACAGCGAGGCTGCAGCAGGAGAGATTTTAAGATACAAAAAAGGTTAGTTTAAATCAAGCGCCTGATAGGTGAGTCTATATAAAGTACTCAGGACTAATGAGTTCAGAGGTATCTATGTATTGGGTCTGGCCCCCTTAATGCTGCTGATTCAAGCGGTGGGTGCAGGCAATAACCAAGGTAAGCTGAGGCCTCCGAGATCATTATTGCTTTATCACGTTTTGTATAAAATATTTTCGGCCTCATTTAGGATGTCAGCCTCTATCAAAGGTTTCCTTGCATTAAGCGTGTGACGCATCCCCGCGGCAGGGGCGTACCTGGCACCCTCCCCGCCTGCTGAGGGAGAAGCACTCAGGGCACCCGGGAACCCTCTTCGGAGGACACAGCGCTAAGCAGAAGATTTATGAATAATGTAACGAAAAAAGTACCGAGCCCACATTAGCACGATGTAGTGACTGATTCCCAACATATGGTATTGCTTTCTCTCATCTTTACCCGAAATTAGCAATTTAGAGTCCATACCTTTATTTGGAAAATAATAGTACACACAGAATTATAAAAGTTTAATACACTCTCAGTAAAATGAAAAATGAGTGGTTATGATATTGTCTAACACTTTCAAATGTGTTTATTAATTCATGTTTTAAATCATAAGTTTCATTCTGCAGGAGAGTCATACACAGCAATAAGCAAGTTTTAAAATATTAATGAATAAACAATATTTCTCTATTGAAATATAACATGCTTCTTTGAACAATGTACCACCGGTAATAAATCACAACCAGCAGAAAATTGCATTTCATATTTAATACAACTTGAACTCTGCCTTTTTATAAATGATATCTTTTTTGTTTAATTGGCGTCAGTTCAGATCTAGCAGATTGCTAATAAAATTCTGGATTTCCATATTTAATGATGCGTGCTCTTTATGCTGAATTTTACCACAAAAACCACAGCCTTTTATTATCCTAATAGATAGCGTTAATAGGTGATCTCGTACCATGAGCAACAGCCCCGTTTGCTCTCCCGAAGCCTTGCCTGGGCTCATCGGCAGGAGGCGGTGAGCCGGCCGTGGGTGCCAGGCCCCCGCTCCGCGGCGCGGGGAGCAGCAGCCTCAGCGCGGGGAGCGGTGCCGGTGCCAGAGAAGCACCCGCCATCTCCCCCTCTGCTTCCCTGAAGGCGGCAGGGCGGGATGTGCTGGACCGAAGCCCGGTGCCGGTCTACCTGCTCCCCTCGGGGTCTGCGCTCTTCCTCTGGAGAAGGGCACCGTTGCCCCAGCAGCAGCTTTGCCGGGTGAGCGGCTGGTGGGTGACCTCCACGCTGGTGAGGTGGGGACACCCCCAGAGATGCCTGTGAGCTGTGGCAATGGGGGACCAGCCCTTCTCCCAGGCATCATGCCCAGAGAGCTGAGCATGTCAGGATGGAGGAGGAGGAGGACGAGGAGGGCCCCTTCCCCATGGGGGCACTGGCCAGGAGGTGTGCTCCTCAGGGACGCCCGCTGGTCCCCACCGCTCCCCCAAGGGGAGCCCCCACCTGCCCCAGGAAAGGTGGCTGACGCAGCCGGGACACGGCCACGTGTGCCACGAGTGCACCTGCGGCACCCCTGCACGAACACGCACGTCCGCACCCCCGTTACTAGCCACAGAGATGAATGAAATTAATTGGTTTTAATTAGCCTGTGTAAACAAGATCCTTAAATTTGTTGCCACATGAGGGTTTTGGCAGTCTCCAATAAATTAATCCTTTTTATTATATCAATGACAGGGAGATGATCAAATAGGCTTTGATATAGATTTTGGGATTTATCACCTAGTAGCACTCTGATATGCTTGAACTTCTTTTTCCTGCTGCTGCTGCTGGAGGCAAGAATGAGGCTACAAACGGCGTTTGCGTCCCAGCCTGCTCGCAGGCGGAACGGGGGATTTGGCGACAAATGGATGGGGGACACCAGAGAAACTTTGAAGAAAAGTTTGTCTTCGAGATTTGTTGGGAAAGTGGAGTTTTCAGTGGGTAGGGTAATGCCGGGAGAGATGTGGGGGAAGGGAGCTCCTGTAATGAGGAATAGCAATTAGCGTGTCATGTCAGCACATCCTGCAGCCAGAGGCTGAGCTGAACCACAGCGCAGTCCCTGGCTGCACCTCCGACGCCGGAGCACAGGGTGCCTTTGCCCCGCCATTGCTGCCGGCAAGCGGAGGATGGCGGAGGGGAGAGCTGGGCACTGCAGGCGCCGGGGCAGAGCGGGGCTGGGGGCTCCGAGCTGTGTCCAGGCGGAGCCGGCCATCCCAGCTGTGCGCAGCCGGGGCTGCCGCGTGTCCCTCTGCTGAACCCAGTCTTCCCCACTGCCCTCCGGGAGGCACGTGTGTGCAGATGGGGGCAGCATCTGGGGCTTCTGGGCTGCCCTAAACACAGCACGGTCACTCCTACGGCCTCAGTGAGGGCTGCAGGAGCCTCTTGGCTGCCATTTCATGGCAGCAGCAGCTACACCAAGGCCTCCCGCGCTTATCCTACAGTCCCAGCCTGCGCCCGCGTCTCTCGGCTCTGGCTCCCCATTAGCCTGCTCTATGCACATCTCTCCTCCCACCACGCTGAGCCCAGGGGGAGACGGGCCTCGCTGCTGCTGCGGGACACCTCGGCAGGGCCGGTGTTTGCAGCAGATTTGCTCTGGCATGTCACAGCTGATTTCCCAGCTCCTGCTAGGACGCAGCCCAGCACCTACGGCTTGGCTGTCAGCAAAGGTTTTAAATGCCGGCACCATCCTTCCCTGTCACCCGTTGGAGGAAGGTTGAGTGGCTTTGTATTTCAGGTGCACGGGGAAAACACATTTGGCAGCACAGCGGCTGCCCGGGGCCCCCGGCGTGCCCACAGGAGGGGAGCAGCACCCACGTCCCGCTGGAAAAGCCCAGGAGAGCAGCTCAGCAGCCGCGCTGTCCCAGGCGTCCCCTCTCCGCTGCGGGCACGACAGCCAGGAGCTGCTGCACACAAAACCTTCTCCTGCTCTCCGCCACCAAGGGAAGGATAACTGGATGGGAATTCTAATCATATATTATATTACCGTGTCATATTAGACTAATAAAATCCTAATATGATACAGGAATGGGGAGCATATCATAACTCCTCTGTGGCTAATACAATGCATGCAATAAATCACTCCCAGGGCTTATCCTTAACAATTGTATCAGTGCTTTCTGTGTCACGCTGATAACTCAGTCCCTCTGATCTAATGGTTCACTTTTCTTCACAGTCCATATGGCAGTGACATTAAAGCTAATGAAATAAAATAAAATTTGCCAATCTTTGAAGAATTCCATTCTTTAAAAAGATGTATTTTATTAACACAAACTGGAAACATCTTCAGTTATTTGGAGTTATTTTTATCACATTGGAAATACACGGCACAGATAGTGGCATCAGCATCTTACACCCAACCTGCACGTGGTCTTTGCAAAAGACATCACTGCAGGCTAACACCGCACCGCTCAGCCTGGCACACTGCATGCCGAGTGTGCATCATCAGCAGAGCTGCCCCCACTGAACCTGTCCCATGGGGATTTTGCCGTTCCCGAAGGTCACGATCTCCCCCACTCTTCCCTTCCTGGGCTGAGGTTCCTTTGTTGCATCCAAGGCCAGGTACGCTGGGTCGAGAGTTTGGTGTCTGAATGTCAGGGAGAGGAGATCATCATCTGCTTTGCTTTTGGCACGCGAAGGTTTGCTTTTCTTCAGGGGGCTGGGAGGGGGCTGCCCCCGTCCCTCTGCGAGTCACAAACCGGGGTGTGTCTGCCAGAGCCCCAGCCGCGGTTTCTGCCTGGCTGCGGGGCTTCTCACAGCCCCTCCTGCAGGGTGCCCCCGCCACCGGCAGCTCCTCAGTGCAGGGTGGAGGGAGCTGGGGCTGTTCCCAAAAGTGGCTGGTCCAGCCATGAGCAGGGGAGCATCATGGGTCTCGTCTCCAGGCACCCTCATGCCGGTCACAGCCCTGAGATGCACAGGGCGTCGATGATGGTGGTGAGTGCCTTCGTCATGACGGTGCCAGGCACAGGAGACGGCAATTCCTGGGACCTGCTGCACATCCCTGGGCTGCTCTCGCGGTGCTCTGTGTGGGCTGGCACCTCCCAGGGCCAGCAGGAACCACGGCCACGGGGCTGGTGGCTCTGCTCCTCCACCACTGCGGTGCGTGGGGCTGCAGCGGCGCCGGTCACAGTGACACTCACTCGTGCACCAACAGTTCCAACCCGGGCACGGGGAATCAGGGTTGTGCCACCGAGCAGTCCCACGGGCGGGAGGGCTGAGGGTCTCCTCCCCATGCCAGGGTGGGCACACGGTGCTGCGGCAGAGGTCCTGCACAGCGGGGGGACGGCGGCCCCCGCCCGGGGTGCGTGCGCAGAGCAGGGATCCTTGCACGAGTCACTGTTCCTGCACAAGGCTCTGTCGGCCCTTCGGGGTGCAGCGACCGGGTGAAACACAATACCATCAACAGCATGATCCTAATACTGGTGCTTGCAGTAAACCTTTCTGATGTGTGATCAAGCCTCAAGGACAAGATGTTTATTATTTGCCATGTAACCACGTGGCTGTTCTCCAATGTAAGGAAAGGCCAAATTGCACTTGTAATTCAAAGGGACCCAAAGCCTTAATGCTGTAAAGAAGCACGCTAATGATGCCCAGCGGGCGCGGGGCATGCAAGTGCGGCCCAAAGGTTGTTGATGGCCTTCCTATGAACCTCCTCAGTGTGTGACAGGTCCTTGCCTGTGGCCAGCAGAGATGTGATCAAGATGAGGGACGTCTGTGTGTTCATTACGCTGCCTACGCCTCCACTGACACACTTTACATTTAAAATACTGTTTCCATTGAGCTGGAGCATAAACACCGAGTGTGTGGACTTGGGGAGTTCCATTAGCAAATGCAAATCGTTCAGTGCTTTGTCCTCCGCATACAGAAGTCTTCGGAAGTCCACGTTCCCCATCTGCCCCAACTGTTGTTAACTGATAATGAAGGCTTTGCAATGCACGTCTAGTTATTTACTTATTTGTTTAAATGCACCACCTGTAGTGAAAGAAGCAATGTTCAATTCTAAAACTGATCAAGAAGATGTGTCTGCTCTGAAACATGAGCAGAAGCAGTAACTGGCGCTCGAGGGCACGCGGGATGTGGAGGGAGAAGAGAGTGGCCGCGGTCCTGGGGGTAAGACCAGGTAAACAAAGGTATTTTACAAAATAACCTGATACAAGATTTGTTGATAAGAAAAGCTGACCCACAAGCCAATTGAATCATGCAAATAACCGTTTAGTCACCAAAACAACACCTAGAGGATTGAACAGCCGAGCGGAAAGGACCGGTGACGGGCAGGAGACTCCGGGGAGCGCAGGTGGCCTGGGCTCGGCCGCGCACGGGCTGGTTGGGAGCGCTCGCCCTCCTCCCGCCTAGCTACACTAACCCGAGGAGTAAGTAGTTATATTTATCAAAGACCATTTGCTGCAAGTGATTAACGTTAATTTGATTTCCTGTGAGTCAATTTCCTTGAGATATGGTAAATAGGCTATTACCTGTTATTGACCTTTACTTTATTAAAAAGATTTAAAATTAGCATTTATATATATACGTCCTTCCAAAAAAGTTTTTTTAATAAAGAAAAATATTTTTATAATCAGATTATACTCGCTAGCCGAGGCTGTAGTTCCAAAGTTAATGTTAAATAAAGATGGTAATTAAGAGTGAATATGATGATTATTTTTAAACTCATCTAAAGGACAGTCCCCTTCCTTCGCCTCCACTTGAATTTTTGCTCCCGAGCAGAGCTGGGTGGAAGCGGAGGCAGGGGCTGGCGGGGGCAGCCTGCGGGTGGGAAGCCTCTGCCCTGCAGGCACTGCTCCCGCTTCTGCCCCTGCTCCTGCCAGGACGCACCTCTCCCAGGATTTCCAGCCTTCTCCAGGCTAGAGGGCACAACCACCTGCTGGTATTTAAAGAAATGCTCGGCTCCTGCTTCATGATGGCTTGCACTTCTGGTAGCCTACTCATCTCCTAGGCCTGACTAAAACTGAGCAGGAAGAAATTACGTCAACGTTTGATCATTAAAGCAAAAAGTTTATTCATGTTTGAAACTACATATAACTACCACGAGGAAGACTTTTCAATTCAGGGTGTAATCCAGTTAGAAAGTAACACGAAACGGTTTAATACATTAGAATCACTGCCACAAATTATTTTCATGACTCAATCAGTTTCAGAATCGCATACAATACAAAAGAGAGAAAGAAAGGGCCCCCTGTTACACAGGGGGAAATATACAGTACTGAATACTGAAGTCTGTATGCATTACAATTAGTTGTTGGTTTTTGCGTGGATTAGTAACAAGATGAAGAACATTCAAAATGTTTCTCAGTATTTACAACAGTTTCACTGTTTTGTGTTAAACTTAAGACCCCATGTCCACTTTCGCTTCTTTAAAAGTTGCCAATGCAACCCTGATTCTTTGAAAAGATTACAATGTACATTACATCTCATGGGGAAACAAAGAGTTAATTACAAGATGCAAAAAGATAAGAAAGAGACAAACTACAGCGTGAGTATCGTTCAGAGGTAGTAAGTGAGCACTCTAAGCTACAGAACATGTTGAAAGTCTATTGGTTTGTATGAGTTCGCATGAGGTAATAAAGCTGTGTTTGATTGGTGAGATGTATAAATACTCTTTTGCTACACTATGTACAACACTCCGTATGATGGTGCTTTTTCCTTTGCTTTTTTCCTTTGTTTGTTTGTTTGTGGTTTGCTGCCAAGGAGAGGTAACGAGTCTTGGCAGGCGTGTGCAGCACCTAGCTCGTACTGTAAAACCCCGGGTCTTGGCATTCACAGAGATCAGCAGCAAGTGTCTTCATCTCCTAAGAACACCCTATGGCCGGTGTCGAAACACAGAGACGAGACGCGGGGCCGGGCAGTTTTAGCAAGAAAAGATGCTCCTGGTTTCCAATCTAATTTGTAAGACAGTAGATCACAACAAAAATGTGACGAATAAGGATTCTTAAACACAGCCATTGTTAACCAAAATAACCGAACAGCTCTTTTTATTCCAACTCTATAAGAGATATGAAAAGATTAAACACAATCAAAGTCTGCAATTCATTTCGACTTTCCATAGAAATATGCACGAAGTTAAATTTAGGTGAGGTGTTTCTTTGTGTCTGCTCTTGCTATTGAGGTTAAGCTTGTCCTGTACTTTTACCCTTAAGGCCAAGTCATTGGCAACTGTTAGACCAACATCGTTAAAACTGCTGATAATAAATTATGATAAAATAGTTATAGGGCTATAAACAATGCTAAATCTTGGCCTAATTGGATAAAGTGCTTTTTAACATTGTGTGTTTTAAGTATAAATACAAATGATTATGATACCTTTAAAAAACAGATTTACCAAGTTTTCTAATAAGACAAGGTTTTACAGTAAAGCTGTAGGTGGTTGGCTACAAAAAAACTCTTTGCTTTTTCTCCTGTGACTCTGAATGCGCTAATCAAGGCATCTCAGCTCAGGGAAAAAGTGTTGCTAGGAGATTAGTTAGAGGTATCAGAGTGCACACTTCCCGGCCCTTCTGTAGGGGAAGTCACAGAAGATGGAGTGGTTGCGTCCTGCCAGCCTCCATTAGCCTGAAAAGGGAAAAACAATTCAATTGATACAATTATGCATATTAATTATACCGTGCACTGAAAGTATCAGACTGGCAAGCCCGGGGTTTGGGAGGAGATGCTCTGGGA
>VXBO01009025.1:175486-195150 GCA_013400135.1 Rhinoptilus africanus
GCAGGCAATAACAAACACAAGCACAGAGTTATCAGACCATCTCTGTGCGACGAACAAGAGCCTTCTCTCCAAGGCTATTGCTTTTTAACTCGTAAGGCTGGAAAAATATAAAAATTCAAATCACTTATAGTCTCGGCTCTAGGAATTTCTCTTGTCTTACGTTAACAAGACTCATAGCTGTACCAAGGGCTATTCTGCGGTTCATCCCCAAAGATGCGATATTAAAAACGCTATTGCAAGAATAATTAATACATGTATTAATGACTGCATTTACCTGACACCGTGCTTATGGCTCTCCAAACTACTGTTCCCCTGGGTACTCACGTTTAAATTATGTGGACTGTACAGTGAATTTCCTCCCAAGCCATCATTGTATCCTCCCGTCTGATTGATAACATGACGCAGGGTATCCACCTTAAAGTAAGGGGAAACAAAATTCATCATTCCAAATCTATTAAAACATCATCACTTACAATAGGCAACATTTTGAATTATGTGAGCCAAAAGGGTTTAGCATCTTCTATGAAAGGCAAATTTATCAATCAAGAATGACTGGCAGAATTTCAGCAAATCCTTGCATGTTAAAAACCATACATCTTTGCTTCTCACACCAGCCAAACAACTTCCTCACAGCAGTGCGTCCTGTAGGTCCTTCTTAAATGTCTGCAGCAAAGTGCTGTGCATATTTATATGTCTGTACGTGCTTGCATGTATGGGAAGAGATTATGGCATATATACTGCATATAAACATGGAGTTAGCCCTGTCTGAAAGGACTGGAAAAGTGACTGAGAATGAGTTGTATTTTAATAGCTCAGTTAGATGTGTTCTGATGTTTAAATAAATGAATAACTAAATAAAAGTTTGTCCAATAAATGAACGAAAGATGTTTTTAAAAAAAGAAAAAAAAAAAAGAAAAGGAAAAAAGAAAGAAAATTCACTGGATTTACAGTGTCCATGGAAGTCAGACGCACCTAATCCCATTCCATGAGCTCAAGCCAGAGCCGAATGCATTCACAAAGCTTAAAATTTCAATCAGAAAAAAATCACTCTTTCCTTTATATTTGTGAAATTCAATGCTGGGGTAAGAATAGGTCACATTCAGAAATATACAGCCTCCACTCTGCAGCGAGGCACAGACCATTTAATAGAGCCAGAGTAAGGTGGAATTTTTAGCCCAAACCCTACCCTGCTAGAAAGGCCCTACTTTGGGGCATTTCTCCTACCTGTGACTGCACATTGGCTCCGACTTGGGACCCCTGGTAAGAATCCCCATTCAGACTCTGCATGTTCATGAACATGTCCCCAGAATTTGGGAGGTTAAAAGAACCAGAAGAACCTGGAAAGGAAAGAGTTAGGTAGCTGAATGACAGAGAGCTGCAAATATATAACCCCAGAGACCTGAGGGCAGGGGAAGGAGAAGACGACAGGAGAGGAGAAGGAGAGGCAGCGCACAGCAGAGGGAAAGCTGCCGGCCCTGGCGCGGGGAAGCTCGGGCTTCCAGCCCCCCGCCCACTGGCTCGGCGCGTCCCGCTGGGGGCTGCTGCCGGCTCTCGCTACCGCACCGGCTGCCGCCCAGGAGCGCTACGCTGGGAAGCCTGGGAGCCCCGGGGACCCAGGTCAGCTTCTCCCTCTGGAAGAGCAGCCTGTACAACAACGGGCTTTCATGTCGCGAGCTTTTCTCTGGTGGATCACTTCATCGTGAGATGCTATCACCAAACACTCGGAAAAAAACTCACTCTGAGTCTGTGCTTAATGTCTCCTTCAAAAGGAAATGGCTGACAATTTCTAATTAGCTGATTTATTACCATCAGAGAAGGAACCTTTTTCTTACTTTCTTCTGATTAAAGTTTTTTTTTCCCCATGGATCTTTATACCCTTTAAAAGTTGTCTACAACTAAGTCACAGCAAAACTTCGCTGTAAATAGCGTCCAACACATCTGTACTTCATGGAAACCTTTGCTCTGGAGCCTGAAAAAGTGACTTCCTCTACAAACTCCTCTACTAATTTAATGCTTAGATTTGCAAAGTGTCAACAACTTGCTAGTGAGACAATTTTTAAATACCGCAGAAGAACATGTGGTGGAGCAACTCCAAAATAAAAGTCGCATCCTTAGATTTCTATATATAACATCAACTCCATTTCAAGCAACCCGGAGTTTAAATTCTAATTAGTGCATGCTAAAATATTCCTCTATTTTGTTCTTATCTTGACAATACATTTAACAGTTCTACAAAAACAGACTTGGAGCTCTGCCTCATTTTATGTTATTTTCATCGAATGAGAAAAAGCTTAAAATAGCTATGGAAACAAAGAAGCTGCCAGAAGCCCAAGCCAGGCAGACGTTACCACTGTGGGAATTACGTGGGCCCCGTTCTGTTCCCTCGTGAGGTTGCGGGAGCTTCACCGCCAAAGCCGCTGGGACCACCTATGGCAGTGCTCAGCCCTTGCCGTGGTCCGACCAGCCTGGAGTTCCATGGCCTTGGTACCACTCCCTGTGCCGCAATTAGGTCTGCTAGGAAGCTGCAGCCTTCTCAGCCCCACCGAACTCACTAGGGCGCCATCCAGGGTCTTCCTTTACGGACTGCCCTTTGGGATGCTTTAATGCATGAGCTGGGTACGTACCAGAGTTTGGTGTGGTGGGGGAGTTTGTCTGGTTGTTCTGGACGGCTGCAGCCACGGCGTGTGCTGCAGTCACAGCTGTCTTTGCTGCGTAGAGATTGGCTTCTTCCTGGAACTTCCCAATGTTCTTCTTGTACCTGATTCTCTTATTGCCAAACCAGTTGGACACCTGCAGTGGAGAGACACGTGAAGGGTGAAGGACACGAAGTTCTTGACCCAGCAATGCAAGATCACTTTGAGATGTCATGCTTGGTCCAGCAAAGACATGCGTCCCAGCCTCCAACCCACATCTGCTGGCTAACTAACTTGAGTTAACTAAGCAGTAACTGAGGATCAGCTAAATATTACTATGGATGAGCGTGATCTGGCTCTGCTTCTCTGTTAGCAAACTGATGCAGGAGGGGTGACTCTTTGATGGCGACACATATCCTGGAGCTTGCTGTAGCGTTTAGTACAGCATTGTCTACTACTACTATGAGCCATTTGTCAACAAAATCAGTGCAAGACCCCAAAAGCTGCTCAAGGGGGACCAAGGTCTGGTTGTGCGAGGGTGAGCAGGCAGTGAGAGCAATTGTTCTTTATTTTTGGGCTGGAACAACCTTGGCAGCCCACTCATAGAATCATGTTTGGTCGGCTGAAAATGAAAGGAATCATATAAATCAATAATGGCTGAAAAGTCACTTTGTCATCTCCCTTTGAAGATACTGTAGCGAAGCCAAGATGGCTATCGGGGCACTGGCTATTAACCCACGCAGAGGTCACGGCTGGAGCCGCTCAGTAAAGTTCATACAATCTTTCTCAGTGGCTTTGTTTAACTTCAGCTGCTGTAGCAGAGCTCCTGAACAACAAACCCAGTCCGTAATATAGACAACGGCCAAGGCTGTCGAGACGAAAAAGCATCTGCAACAGCCCAGAGGGGAGGGAGCAGCAGTAACGCAGGTGGTCTTTGCCCAGCCGCGCGGCGAGGCAGGGGCTGGGGTCCCAGGGCTGCGCCTGGCCACGAGCCGCGGCAGCTCTGCAGCACCTCTCACACCCCCGTGCTCCACCGCAGCGCCCAGTAAGACGTCCTGCTGCAGGCAGGAGACAAATCCGGCTGTATTTTATGCACCATAGCTTTTGTTTAAACACAATTAATGAAAAGCCTCTAGGTTTTAACAGTAATACGAAAGGTACCTTATACGTTCTGTTCCCTAGATATTACTTCACCGTATTCTATATATTGCACTTAATATTACCTTGTCAGTCACAGAAGCAATAATACATTAATGAAACCTAGCAAATAATTATTGTGGACAATCAGATTATGCTTTATTAACAGTTTCATAATTGAGGAATCTCTGTACATCAACTGTATTGTCCACGGATATGTGCGAGACCCCTCTGTTTATGCACGCCCCTGGACCAATCAAACAACAGCCATCACTAATAAAGGTTTATTTAATTCTCACAGTAAAATTTTAATATCACCAGCAGCCTGGGGAAGCCTCAACGAGTGGATTTGCTTGACATCAGATCGTTTCCATTCTGCTAGTCCCAATACTTCTTAATCTTTAATATCAAGGCAATTAAAATTAATGGCCACTCATCCAGAGCCACTGTGGGCAGTGTTTCCTTGACATCAATTGTTTGATGGGATTACCTAGAGGTTAAACTAACAAGCAAGGTTTAATTGGAAGCAATGAGAGGAGCAGCGATCGTACGTTATGTTTAACCCGCATACCACATCTAAATGAATATCCAGAAATGTTAAACTATTTCTGATATTAAAGCGTGCGCCCTGCGCACCGTCAGAGCACGACATCTGGGGCTGCCGTGGCTGCCCAAGAATCCACGGCATCCCTCTGGGGTAACTCAGTCACCGCCCAGGTCCCTTTGCCTCCCGGCCAGAGGGCTCTGCTCTCCCATGAAACACATCAGCGAGGGGCTGCAGCAGAGCCTGCCATGGCCCGGGGACGCCGGGGCTCTGGCCGCAGCCAGGCGTGCACAGCCGACACGGGCGGCTGGACATGTCCAGGACGGGGCCGGGGCACCGCTCAAGCAGAGGATGTGCCAGGCAGGATTTGCCACCATGGCATTTTTCCTGTGGGGCTGTGCCTGCAGCTTCCCCTCACACCTCGCCCTGCCCTTGCCGCTGGCACCGTCCCGGTCCCAGGGGAGGGCCAGGATGCTGGTGCTGGGCTGTCCCTCATCAGCACTGGGACCGGGAGGAACCGCGGCACCTCCTGGCTCCTCGCCCAGCCCCGCACTCACCCTAAAAATGAAAGTTGCCTCCATCGCAAGCTGCTTCACAACACATTTTTCATTAAAACAAACTATCTCTTCGCATAAAAAAAACAATGAACATCTTTCTCCTCCTGATCATTGAAGGCCAATTAATTAATTGGGCTTAATTGTATATTACATTTCAAACAATACTGTTGCACTTATTTATCATGTTAATTGCAATGTTAAATAAAAAGACAATAAATTATTACTTAAATCATCAAGATGCCTAATGTGGGATTTGGGATGGGGCAGGCCTGTCTCGTGTCTCCACACTGGGTGATTTCATGGGATAAATCAGGGCTCGTTCTGCAAAAGACACAGCTGACGCCAGAGCATCACTGCTGAAATTAGTGAATTATGTATTTATGGATCAGGGAAATTTTTCCATTCTGTTTCCAGGTGTTTGTAGCACACAGCCTATGTTCCACACCTAATCAAATGGCACAAAATGGAAAATTTTTAAAATCAATGTGGCACAATCATGATACATGATCTAAACCTAAGAATTTTACCTCTAGAAACTATTTAATTAAGCTCACATCTTTTTTTCCCTTGCTTCCCATATGAAGTCAAGGGGTAAGAGTCTACACATCCACGGCCACCCCTGTCAATCTGCTTACAGAGACAGACGCAGAAGAAGCAGGGGCAGGAGGAGCGTTGAAAACCACCTTCTGCATTCTTTCTTTACAAGAATTTTAAATATATTCCCTCGTCAACCACATCCTTCTTTTGTTTGAAGCAGTGAAAAATTTTATTGCTGTAATCCACTGACACGCTTTCAGCAATGACTGTGCCCTTTCTCTAGCCCACATGATGGACTGATAGTTGTTCATGACACCCTGAAAGAGGCTCATCTGCAAAAGTATAAAACATCAGCCTCGCAGCCATAGCGAGGGGAGAACAGATGATACAGTTTATCTCCCTCGAACACGTGCTGATCGGGTAGCTCTAAATTACAGCAGACGATGTTCTCCGTTAAGGACATTTTTTCCCTTAGAATTACCTTTTCCGTACTCTTAAAAATGAAATTGTGCGAGGTGTTCATCTTAATAAATAGTTTGTCTTTATGCTTTTCTTGAAAAACCTTCTCTACATATTACTTTAAATACCGATATCAAAACTGAAACCATCTATCTCCCATCTGCAACTAAATGATTCCGGGAGACAATTTTCTTTGCAGCTCAGTAAAGTGCTATGGCAGCAAGATTTCCAGTGAGCTGCTTAATATGGGGGGAGGGCGACCCAAAACACTCACTAATTAAGTGTTTGAGGGAGAAAATGTTCTGCCATGAATCTGCCCCCAGCATTTACAAGGCCCTGACAGTACAAGAAAGAAACACCTTGGATCATCGTTAGGAGAGGCTACAGGGGAAGCCGGGCTCAGCCAGAACAAGGACAAAGCCCCTTCATCGAAGATGAACCACAACCTCCATGAGTTTGGAAAGCCATCCGTTAATATTCTTTTCTTTCCTTTTCCAGCTCTTTGCACCTCTGGGGCATTTCTAGCACAGGAGATAAGGGGGGCACGGTGCCAGGCACAGCAATGTCTGAGGGACTCCTGAGCGAGGCAGGAAATATGTGCGCTCGGAGATTTTTCATAAAAGCCCTGTGCAAGGTGTAGCTCAGTCACTCGCTTGGATGCCATTGCTTATCCCATGCGATGCTACTCCTGCCAGTATTTTAAATGACTGCTCAATTCACCCCTGATTTCTGGATTGCATCCTCTGACTTCTGCTGCCAACCACCACAGCAGCGTGCACTGGGCTATTTTACAGTGCTTGCTCAGAGCTTTTCTGCTAGATGGCCTCAAAAATATATACATTTTTCAGTACAAAGAAAGACAACTCCAGCCCAGTTTGACCTAGTAAATACCAACTAACTCCACAGTCCTGCGGTGCAGCCCTTGGAAGTGCCTTTGAGAAGCAAAGATTAGGATATCCACATTATTCACATCTTCTGTCTGTGACAGCAGATCTATCAGGAACTTAAGCAGCTGATCACAGGCACTCCCTCTCTCACATACATGCGCCTCTCCCATTGCCCCATTTCCAGGCTTTCCCATTACCCGGAGGTTTTCCTAGCCATTTATAACATCTTGACAGAGTGAAGCTCCGGCCACGGCCCAGACGCGCACCTCCATCGGCCAGTGCCCAGGTCGGGCGGTCAGTGCTGCCCTTACTCCAGGCTGGAAAATGCCACCCTGCAAAGCTCGGGATGCTGCAGGCAGCGCTACAGAGGACGCAATGCAGCTACTCCCATGGCTCACCCGCGCTTCCTAATGGATTCAAGAAACAACTAATTCATGCTCGTATCAAATATTAAAGAGACAAACCTATATTCATGTCACAGGCTCACTGCTGCCGCTACATTTTTGGACCATCTGCCTGGCTTTTATTTCATTCTACAACATATACATTAAATCTTATCAAACAACCAATTAAGAAAGAAATCAGATCTATTAGCACTAGAAGCAATCAGTTATGGCTTCTCAAATGTTCCATCTCATTTCCTTCAGTCACTTCAGCCTTATCTAGATCTAGCTTTTTATCCGTCCACTCTGCAGGATCACTAACTCCTTCTCTGCTGGGCACAATTCACCGTCCACTGAGTGGACAGAAACCATCTCTTCAGCAGGTCTGTGGTGCTCTCTACCATGTCATCTCTCCCAAGTACATTTTGCCAGCAAAAATTAAGAACTTTTGGTTTCTCCAAGTTGTTGTTGTTGGTGTTACCCCTCCCAACCACACAGCAGCTGCCTCGGCTCGTGTGGGGAGATTTTTGGACATCACTTACTGGAGGAATTGCTACAAACCATCTTGTGCCAAGAGGACTGAAACCAGGAGCAAGACGTAGGGCTGCAGATGCCCAGCTACTCTTGTGCTCTCGGGCTCTTTGGCTGGTTACAGGCACCCACAGCAGCCGTGGGGATGTGCGTGGCACAGAAGAGCTGCCCAGAGGCCACCAGGGCTGCCCCTGGACCTGCCGGGGCTGCAGTCGCTCGCATGATGCTGACAGTGATGAAGGAGCAATGGGCGACAGAACGAGTTTGGTGTTGAATTTACCCAAAAAAATTCCTGCTCATCACCACAGCCACTCATAAGTGGACTGGAAGAAACTGTCCCTATTTCCAGCCCTTACGTTCCCCTGGCGCAGGTGCTTCCCACTCCGCTTGGAGCACAGTATCTGCTGTGTGCCAACAAATGAGCAAGGAGAGAGCCAGGCACGCACACGTCTCTGCTGGCCTCTTGTGCCATAGGGCAGTTTTGCCAGGATTTGTACTGAGGGTGCATCCAAAGTCAATTAAGTAATATCAGTTCTGGGGGAGCTGGGCGGCCTTTATTTGAAAGTCTTCAATAACGTGCCTGAATTTTTCATGCATTCAAGGGAGACCTAAAAAGTAAAACTCAATGCAGGTCTTAATTATAAAGCTAAAGGTTGCATTGCTAATAATGCCAATACTGCAGCCTGCAATCATTAATAGTTAACACATTCGCTGCAGGCATTGTTCCTCTAAAGGACCTGAAATATTGATAAGCAGAGCTGGGGGGGCTGGAAGGAGACGGCACACCCTCCCTCGCAATGGGGTGGCTGGAGAACTTGGAAACTGCTGGTGAGTTTTCCCTGCCACCCAAGTGTGACCCTTCCCAAGCTGTATGAGCCATATGTGCTGTGGGAATAATCTGTTTTTCTATCAAACGTACAGGCCACAGGAAGTGTAAAGTGCTACTTTGCTTTTTAAGCCATCCGGTGAAGGGAAGGTGAAGGGAAGTTCGATGGAGCAGTGCCATCAGCCTGAACATGGCTGTGAGACACCAGCCCAGAGCTGTGAATATACTTTGGTCTATACAGAAAGCCGCCATAGCCAACGACAGTGCGCATTTCTGATGAGGGAGATACTGGTTTCTTGCATTAACTTCACAGTAACATCTGTTACACCTGATAAAAGGAGTAAATCTGCCTAATACATTTTTGTTGCAGAGAAACCACTTGGTTCACTTCAGCGTATCAAGAAGCTGAATTTCTGGCTGGCTTAGAAAAACAACTTCAAGCAATCAAAGAAATTCTGATCTATACAGATAGATTATATGTTTGTCAATAAACTGGCCTTCCCCTGAAATGATGGTAAGTTGTAATGAATTCATAACAGACTGTTAGGCTCAGCAAGGAATCTTACTGCCCGCACAGAGAGAAAGCTGACGTGAAGCGGGGTGCTAAGCTTACAGCCTTTTTATTTCTGCCTTCATCTGTGTGCGCACACTCTCTTCAGCCCAGCACAGCCCTGGCCACACGCAGGCGTGCTGCCCTTCCTGCGGAGCTCAGTCATGTTCCCTCACTCTGATGGACTTCATCAGGGTCAATAATGCAAATTTGAAGGGATTACAAAGGTGCATCGGGGAGGGACCTCCACATCACACCCCTCCGTTGGAAGCACATCCCAGAGCCTGGAGCAGACGGCAGTCTCGTGGGGAGGTCGACACACTGCCCAGGGGCCGGGACCCGCTGCTCACCTGTGATACTGTGATGCTGCATTTCTTTGCCAGCTCTTCTTTGGCTTCTTCACTGGGGTAGGGGTTACTGAGGTGGGAGTAAAAATACTCGTTCAGGATTTCTGTCGCTTGTTTACTGAAGTTACGCCTTTTCCGTCTGAAACAAAAAAAGAAAAACAAAGCTGCTCTTCCCAATGCAAACAGGTCTCCAGCAGGGTCAGCTGGGGTGGGAGTGACCCCTGTCTCATGTGTCCATGCTGCAGCACACAGCAACGCAACAGCAGCGTCTCGGTACCCCAATCCCGCGGGGGCCGCCCTCCGCCAGGGCTGTGGGCACAGCGCGGAGGGGGCGGCAGGCAGCAACACGCACGTCTGGCCATGCAGGGATCTGCCTCTCCCTGGGGTTTCAACCCACGGGCGCACGGACCACGCTGTGTGCTGTGGCAGAAAACAGGCCGAAGCAAAACGCGAGGCAGGGGCTGAGCTGGCAGCCGGCCCCCAGCATCTCCACCCCCGAGCGCGCAGCCCAGCCCCTGCCTCCCGGCTGCGCAATCGCTCCCTGCTGACAGCGGCCTAACGGACCCCCGTCCCTTCAGCAGCAGCTCAGCGGGGGCTTCTGCACGGGAGCCCGGGCTGAGCACAGCGCAGGAGGGGCGGCCTCACTGCCGCGTCTCTATGGAGCACTCACTGATCTAACCGGCTCCCGCGAGCAAGCGGCTCTCAGGGCTTTGCGAGGGAGACCCATCTGCAGCCCCTCCTGACGCGGGCCAAGCCGGGCCCAGGCTCTCGCTCCGCGTGGGATGGGTACCGAGGTGTGCAGCGCTGCCGGAGGGTGAAGCCTCTCCAGAGCACGCCGCGCAGCACGTGCTCCAGCCAAGCCAGCAGCGCAGCCCCTCCGGCACGGCTGCCGCCAGCCCGCTGCTGCACACTCCCCGCACCGGTTACAGCGGCACATCGGCACAGCTGCGGTGTCTGCCCTCCAAGCCAACGTCGGCCACGCTCCTTCTCCCCAGAACATCCTCTGGAAAACACTGGTTAAGCAGTTCCTTCGGAGCTCCCTTCCCCTCAGGGCTGGTTGCAATCAAACTGCCTGCGCCCAAGGCCAGCAGGCAGCCAAGCGGCAATCCCCAGCGCTCTCTTCCAGCAGTATCACGATGCTGCTAACTACGCTGTATCCTGGAGCAGCAGACTCTCTCCCTAGAGCTATGTTTATCTCATTACTGTGCTTCCGCTCATTTTGCCTTATTTACCTTCCTCCTTTTTAAAGAAATCACTTTAAAATGTGCATCTGCAAGCTTTACCTTTGCAGTTACTGGAGCTCTCCATAGACATTTCCTCCAACTGTTTGTAATTACCCTAATTTGCCACACCTGCCAGTGACCTCCTTGTTAATAAAATTATTTTGCTCTTGTTTAGCTCCTCACAGCTTTCAGGTGTGAAGCAGGAGCTGGCTGCTGAGGGGAGGCTCTGCGTGGTGCCTGCTGCTCCTCCCTGCCCCGCTGGCTGCCAGGCTCCTGCGAAAGAGATGGGGCTGGGGACTGATACACCACCTCATCAGGGCTTCCAAACGCATCTGGCTGTGTCTGTAGACCTCCTCCTAATCCCTGTTCACTGGCTTCCTCACAGCCTGCAGAAAGCACAGCCTGTTTGAGGCCGGCGGGCTGCGGGATGGGTGCGGAGCTCCGGCACTGACAGGGGTGTCGGAGGGAGGCGTGTGCTGGCTGTGAGCGGTTCAGAAGGTGCTGCCTTCTCCCGCGCCCCAGTCGGGTGGCAGCTTGCTGGGAGACGGGCCAGCAGATCTGGCTTTCGGAAGCATCGTCGCCCTTCTTTCCTCGGGCGCGCAGCTGCTCACCCAGCGCCAGCCGCAGCCCACGGGCACGTCCCTCCCAGAGAACTTAGCTCTTCATTACGGTGTCAGTGTTTTGCAAGGCTGGCCGTATGCTGCGAGACATCGGTACCGGCAGCCTTTTAAATAACTGCCCGGGTGACAAAACAGCCCTGTGCACGAACCCTACGTGACTCCCACATGGGCAGGGTGAACAACCAACCACCGTGTGAACAAGCCTAGTCTCTGCACGACAATAGGTAGGAAAGACACCGGTGTCCATGAAAGCTCTCTGAAGGAAACCCCCTTCATGGCAGTCGCTGGCTGAAGGACGAGGTTCCTGGCTGTGACGGGGGCAGAGCAGCCTCTCCCAGTGGGTCCCTGCCCACACGGGGACACGGCTCCCAGCAGGGCCAGGCTCCCTCTGGGCTGCCCAGCAATTGTGCCCCTTCCCATCCCTCAAAGGGCCAGGGGCACTTGCCTCTGCCTTACCTGGCATCGAGGAACCTTGATCTTAAAATCATTACTGCTTCACAAGTACTTTGTTTGAGTTGCATCTGGATGGAGCTGAATTTTCGATGAATGATGCCCACCATCCTTTCAATCTCCTTGGGAGAAATGGGACGTGTCCGGCTCTGTTCTCTGAGAAGGTTCATCACATGTGTGGTAAATTCATTACATGCCTGCGAAGGAAGGAGAGCTTTAGAAATTGTTTTGTGCCACCCCACAAGGACAGAAGCTCAGGCCTGGCTGCAGGGGGGAGGCAGCACTGGGGACCCTCGCGCTGCCCCGGCCCTTCCCACACATGGCCAGGAGAGCCGTGACTGTCCTGCGGCAGCCAGGGGAGCCGAGCGACCGCGGCACGGCTCCTTCCACACTCATCCCTCCCAGAGCAAGCCGCGGCCCCACGGCCCCAGCCAAGCCATGGTGGAGAGGAGAGGTCGGGATGGGCAGTCGTGATGGCTGCGGGCAGAGGGGTGCGAGTGGGGACCAGCAGACGCTCAGCGGCCGAGCGGGCACAGCTGGGAAGGGCTACCTGTCCTGCGACCCGCAGGCCCCGGGCAGGGTCAACACACCCCGCAGCAGGTCAGGAGCTCCAGAGCCTTCTGCGTCCCCTTAGAGGGTGGGTTTCAGGGAAGCCGTGCCCCAGCCTGGCCCGCACCACACTGCCGAGGCGCTGGGGGAGGGAAGGCATGAGGAGCCATCAATTATCAGTCCCAGACTGTGCAAATGGACATGATGATATAAACTTCTCCAGGCTGCATCATCAACAGACGCCGCCTGATCCGAGCCTCCACATGACCAGGCGGCTGTCACACTGGCATCCCGGCTTCCCCCACGCCGGCTGGAAGCTGCCACCAACTCAGCTGATTTATGTCTCCCTTATCTCATTCAAAAACAAACCCCAGGACTGCTGTTTGCTGGTCAGAGCTGCGCGGCAGCCACTAATCCTTTTCCGGGACCAGGCTGGTACTCCAGGCACTGACCTACCCCCGTCCTGATGGAGCCCTGGGAAGAGGAGAGGGGCCGGGCGCTGCGCTGGTCTCCACGGGGCCTGCGAGCGGCGCAAGGGAAACTGCTCCCTGCTCCCGAGCCCGTTCCAGGTGAAGGTGGAGGGACGCAAGGCTGACCGTCTGCGGGAGGTCTGGGCTGCACAAGGGCCAGACATCGCGACGCACCACTGGGCTGCGATCGCAGCCAAATAAGGCCAAAGGATTTCACTCTTGTGCATCTGATGTAACGGGTGATGAGCACGATGCTCAGCAGCCAGTAAATCACGCGGAGGAAACACTGTGAGTATCTCGTCCAGAGCACATACATTGCGTATCTGTTCGACTCTAGCTCCCCTTTTCCACTAAGGCCAGGGTGAAAAATATCTACGTAATTTCTCTGACAACCAAATTTTCAGGGATTTTCCTGCATTTCAATAGATTGTGCAAGGGAAAGAGTTAAAAGTGAAAAGTTTATGCATCTAAAAACTCATAATTTCCTATAACATTTGCTGAACGTCTCACAACTTATTAAGTGAAGCCATCTATGAATGCAAATGCTGATTAGCAATTTGGCAATAGCCCAACATTCGCAGAATTCACATAGCTTTTCTTTAAACCAGTAGTTCATACATGATTAATTAGAACATCTCATTTATGTAGTGTGCACTTTAGCTCATTACTCTAAGTAAAATTCGTTAAGTATTTACATTTAGATAATTAAAATCTGGGTACACCCTTAAGAAAGATGCATACACTTCAGGCAAAGTGATTTTTTTTTCTTTACACTACTGAAAGTAAATTACAGGCTAATTTACATCCTTGCAGCACCCGTGTGGAGGCAGCTCCGGGAGGCTCGGTGAGCCTCGGTGCAGGGGCCCTTCGCCTGCCACCGCCGCGCACGCTGAGGTCACAGTGCCGCAGCGGCTGCGCCAGCTCACCACAACTCCACACGGACGCGGCGGCTCCTCCTGCCAGCTGCCGCCCCCTCCCCTTCTCAAGACTTTCTAAGCTTCAGGTTAAGGAGCTCTGTATTCCTCGTCCTCGCTTCCCGTTTGCGTATTTTCTTTCTTTCAATGTTTCAGGCAGCAAAGCCCGCGGAGATGTCCATCCGCCATCCCCTGTCGCCATGCCAAAGGGACAGGGACGCTGCCCCGAGCACCCCGGCCACCCTCCTCTTGCCCAGGGCATCAGGAGTTGTCCCAGATGACCTGTTTCTCCTTCTCCCATCCCAAAGCTGTGGGCGGTGTGATGGCAGCCCCCGCGCAGCAGCTGCCCGCCCGGCGCAGGAGCAGCTCCCAGCCCCTGGGGAAGCGCAGCAGCCCCTGGCCTCGCTGCGTCCGTCCTGCGGGTCGTCTGCTGAGCTGCCTGGACAACCCCAGCCTGCAAAGCCCTGGGTTCAGCCATCCGACCGATGGCAAAAGCACCAGCTTTGGCTCGTCTGGTAAATGACGCAGAGAGGCAGGTAACAAATGCAGCACCTCCCTCCCCGAGACAAGAGAGCGGCTCTGGCTGTCCTAAAGATACGGCTGAATCCACGTATTTGGCACTGACAGCACATTTCAGGGAGACAGCTTGCCACGTGCCTCCTTGTTTGCAGATCTGGGGAATTCCATTTTAAAGTACAATAAAAATGGCAACTGTCGCTTTAAGAATGTTTTCAGATATGTCTTTTCTATGAGAAATATTTCTTCACAAATAGAGTACCAAAAATTGCATGTTTCAAAGCTGAAGCGAGTTTCTTGCTTTCAAGAAGTAAAAATCTTTCCCTGAATTTACTTGAGTTGTGTGATGAGACTTCGTTTGGCTACAGCTGCTTAGAGGGCTTGGTTGTAGTTGATCTTCACCAGCACCTCCCATCTGCGGAGCTACTTCGGCGCAGCGGAGTGGAAGTAAACTCAGAAGACTCTGATGCTTTGTCTTGTTTTCTCTTGTTTATTTATAGCGTCCGAGCTACTTGATCCCTTTTCCAGTACTATTTTTCAGGCCTCTGCTTGGTGCCCGAGACATTATTAATAATGTCAGGTTATAAGTGATGGCCTTGTTAACCTGCTCAGAAACCTTGTAGGAGCAGGGATGCTCCTGCTGGCCTTAATGCTTCATCAAGACTCCTCAGACAAGTGCAAAAAAAAGAGAGGAAATGGCCCAAAACAGTCTTCAGGGGCGGGCACCAGCCAGGACCCGGCTCCGTGGGGCTCCTGGGGTCTGCGGAGCAGCCACACTTCACCTCGGTTTGGGGGGAATTCAGAAGACATCTATGAACTCAGGGAGCGGGTTCCCAGCTGCTTTGGGAGGCCTGGGACCCTCACAGTACTTTTGCCTACAGCAAAAAATGTATTTCAGTGTAATTATAGAAGATAGCTTTCAATATGTCATCTCTATTATAGTAGCTGTAAATTATGGAAGGAGCTGCCTGTGTATGGCCATTTCTCCCGGCGCAGGGCGAGGGAGAGCTGTGTGATGGCGTGACACACTTTCCGTTTCTCTCTCCTTTTTTTTCTTTTTTTTTTTTTTTTTTTTTTCCCGAGCACATTCCCCTAACTGGCAACAAATGTCAGGATCAAACTCTGCCTGGAAAGCGTCTCCGGGAAGACGCTCTGGTTCCCGCTGCCGACTGCGGCAGCAGCGCCTGCGCCAGGAGAGAGACGGCAGGAGCTGCTCCCCCGGCCCGGGCAGGTGCCCTGCGTGGGGCCGAGCTGTCCCCCCCCGGGCAGGTGCCCTGCGTGGGGCCGAGCTGTCCCCCGGCTGCAGCAGGGACTCCCCTCTCCAGAACCTGCCAGCGCCGGAGGCAGATGCAAAGTCCCGGCTGCCTCTCAGCTGCCTTGAGACAAACCGGCAGGAGACAGTTTGCTGCAAGGCTGGGGAAATTATCATATTTCTGTAGAGCAGACGTTGCTGGGTGTCAGGAGCAACAGGGAAGTGTACATGTTTCCGATCGGCTCCACCTCTCTCTCCTTCTCCTAGCAGCACTTGAGCATCCTCCAAAAGTTTCCCGTGGTGTGGACGGATGGCTGTGACATTTCAGCCGAAACCTTTGTAAATGGAGCTACAGGGCTAAAAATGCTACCGCTTCCCCCACATCATTAAACTTATTAGAGTCAAAGGACACTTGCCAGGAAGCGGCTGCAAGCGTCGACCAGCAGTTGCTCTGGCCTCAGATCTGCCTCCAGCCCGCGTCCCCGTGGTTCCATCAGACACGCTCCAGCTGGGGAGCGCTCCCCACCTCAGCGCCGCGGGCTGCACGCTGCGCCCCGCGCTGCCAGCAGAGCCCCAGGGTCCGCACAGGACATTTGGGGTCCTTGGAGGGTGCAGGGGGTTTTGTCTGAGGGAGGAGATTCGCACAAAGCCCCTGTCAGTTCTTTACTCCGTTATTTGTTCCCCACTTGAAGAACACAGTGAAACACAGACCAGGCAGTGCCACCGGCACCTGAACCACGCCGGCCCTGCGCCGGCCTCCGCAGCGGGATGCTGCGCGGACTCTGCCGGCGGGCGCCGTCCCCCCCCAGGTGGGGGTGGGTGCCCCACACCCCTCCCCACCACCCCACGGCTTCTGACCACTGCTGGTGCTCCGCCGGCCAGTCACAGACCAGGCCTTCGCTTCTGGTGGCAGAAAAAAGCAAAGCAAAGAGCAGGAGACCTTTCAGAGGGTCTTCATACAAAAAACAGGGAATGTAAAAGAAAGAGTTACCAAGGGAGCCAGGCCCCGCTCTGCGCTGGGGAGGAGGGAGGGGACGCGCGCCAGGGCAGAGCGCAGGGCTGGGGAAGGAGCCGGGCAGCAGCGAGCGCTCTTCTCCTTGCCCTCGTGGTTTCCAGTGGTTTTATCTCTGCCTCCACATCTCTTTTGTGGTTTTGGTAGGCACAGCCCGATGCTGCGCCGTGATGGGCTGGGGGCAAGTGCAGGACTTCCCTGGCTCAGCTCAGGAAACCACCAGCTGATGAGGTTCGCTGAGCTGATTAGGCTCAGGGTTTACAAGCTTTATTAGGGCACCTCTGGGAGGGGAAAATGAAGACATCGCTTGAGGCTTGCGAGGGCCAGGGGTCTCATGCCACTCTTCCCTTCCCCATCCCCTTTGATGCCATTGTTCATTGCAAAACCAGAAAAGAGAGGAGGCAGAGAGGCTCTCCCGCAGATTATAGGGAACCCGGGGCGGTGCAGCCCCCCACCCTGCGGGCAGGAGCCACGTCGCGCCTGGCACTAGCCAGCACCATGCCACAACCGCTTCCCGTGCCACCGGCATGGCAAATGTGGTGGGTCACCAGATCCCAGTGGTGAATATACACCCAGGGCTCTCTGCAGCACGCTCTTCACTCCAAACAAAGACACCGAGTGGCCGTGTCCAACAGAAACGGGGTTTCCATATTTCCTACCCATAGCGGCAGTTCCCCACACCTGGGCCAGGCACCGTGCCGGAGCCTCACCACTTGCTCCCTTCCAAACGGCTACAGCCGACGCATCGCGGCTGAGCCTTGCACCGGAGCCCACGGGCTGAGATCGCCAGCACGGCTCCCACCTGCCTGCGCTCCCTGACGCACCGGACCCAAACGCAGCACCGCTGCACGGGGCACGAAAGCGGCAGCAGTGACACAGCTCTCCTCTCTGCCTCTCTGGGCTGGCTCGAAGGGGAGAAACACGGGCTCGCGTGTTGCTTTTATGCAGTTACAGACAACAGAAAACACTCAGGCATGCAAGACATGCGTCCTGGGTCCAGCGAGCGGCTTCTGGAAGCCCAATGGACTCCCACAGCATCAGGGCTCTTTAGGGGAGGGGGGGAAGGGGAGGAAAGGACGTAGTCCAGAGCCTGGGCAGCGGTGGGCGCTGGCAAGCGGAGGTGCGGAGGAAGCAGCGGCAGGTACACGTACAACTGAGAGGCTGATGTCTGACCTGTTCATATTTCTCCAGCTCTGTGTGATAGATTTGTCTGATCTGGGTCAATTTGGCTCTGTAATCTGAGTGTTCAATAGAGTTATCTGAAGACCCTCCAGAGGCTGCTGCGGCTGCAGCTGCTGCCGCCGATCCCCCACCTTTCTCCGGACCTGAGACTCCTTCTGCCAGAAGCATATTGTCTAGTCTCATTAGCTGGGGATCGGGAGGGTCTTCCTCCTGGGCTCCTCGGATGCTCAAACCTTGGGCAGAAAAGAGAGAACAAGAGAAAACACAGTCAGTATTTCTTGCATCTGCCCGGCCGCTGCCCGCTCGCTGCACGCCTGCGAGGAGCCCTGCTGCAGAGCCCTCTGCCCACGGGGCTGCGGGCACCGGAGCTGCCCACGGCCCTTCCTCCGTCCCTGCCGCGGTCCCCCAACAGCCACCTCCTCCGGGGCAGGCCCTGGGAACCGGGGCCCAGGCAGGTGCCGCGGGGTGACAGCGGTGCCGCAGGACCCTCTCGGTTCCCATACCGAGCAGGAACGTCTTCAGGAGGCTTTTAAAGGACCCTGCAGAGTCTTTAAACACCTCATTGTAAGTATTAAAGGAGTAGTCACGTGAGTATAGAGACATACGCCTTCCGGTTGTTTTCCAAGACAAAGCTAAATCTACGCAAGGCTGGCATTATCCTGTATATTACATCACTTTGATGCACGACTGTGTGGTAAAAGTAAGTGCATTATTCATTTGGAAATAGTTGATTTGCTTCTCATTTCCTTCCAAATGGATCTAAGCACCATGTTCTCTTACGGAGACTTGTACCACTGGATTCCACCCCTCCTACAAGGTCCAAGCGTTGGTTTAAAATACCTGGGGAGAGAGCTGCCCCTTGCTCCTCAGCTACAGGTGACTTCAGGCAAAAAGCAGGAGGTGCTGCTTGTCCACCAGCACGAGTGGATGCAGTCACTTCCATGCCTGCCTGCAGCCCCTGGCTCCACACTGGTGGAGCTGAAATTTCACATGGGAGGAGGGAAACGGCAGAGGCAGAACAGGGAGCACTGCCTCGGGAAGGGACACCTCAGGAGTAGGGTGCCCAGGGCTGCTCCGCTCCCCTGCAGGGCAGCACCTCTGCTCACAGACCAGGACAGACGGGAAGGAATTTAGGAATTTGCTATGCAGGAATTTGGCTGTTATCGCAATGCCAGGATACCGAGTATGTGTTTAAAATCGCCAGTGCTCTTGCACTGTATGGTTGGGAGCAACATTTTAAATGTAATTTTTGTTTTAAATCCAGAATTTCCAAAGCGATGCTCAGTCTGCAATCTCTTCTGCGTCCTATAGATCAAGGCTGACAATTTGTAAGTTTAATCAGGTCATGCAGGCAGAGTGCCAAGCTGTTATCAACAGTGCCGAAAAGAAAGTTTAAAAATAATTACAGCAGTACAAAAATCACTAGAGCCGTGGCTTCTTGAATCAACATTTCCATTGGAGGTGTAACGCAACCACGTACATCCCAGCCCAATTAACCTCTTTACACCTGTTTAAGAGCAGGTATTGGTGCTCTGGATAGAGCGGGCCCCGGGGGGCTGCCGTTGGCACCCGCCTGTTTGCACGGGCACACGTCCCCGCTCCTGGCAGCACGGCGGGCTCCGAGGGGGCTGCGCCAGACGCGGCAGCACCGTCCCCAGCTGAGCACCAGCCACACCGCGCTCGGCGCTGGCCGGGAACAGCAGCCGCTCCCGTGCAAACAGATTTCACCCTCAGTGTCCTCAACCCCACGCACAGCGGGAGATGACCCCTGACCGGACAACCTTCCAGGCTCAAGAAAGCACAGCATTAATTTTTCTCTAAAATACACATTTTAAACCTGTCACTTCATTTAAAACTATAATTCCATATAATTTCATGGGAATAATAAAAATGTCTCATCATCTCTTTAAATTATTTCTGTTGCCCGTTCAGAGGTCCACAGCCGAGCACGCTTTGACAACACGACGCACCGTCCCGGCGGCCCCTGGGCTGGCACACGGGCATCGGGGACAGCCCTGCCCCGGCTGTGGCCACGCGTGCTGCTGCCCCAGCACGCGGCCAGGGTGGGTGACGCGGACACGGGGG
>VXBO01009025.1:200164-233003 GCA_013400135.1 Rhinoptilus africanus
AATTGAGTTCTTGCTACAGATTTTATGTTGGCTACATTTATTTCCCATTGTAAATTATGTCTAAGTTTGTGCAGTTTTACTGCATTGTCTCTCTTCTTACTTTTTACAGATCTCTACGTTTCCAATTCCATTTTCTTCTTTTGGATCATTCTATTTTTCTTGCTTACTTTTGACTTGCACTTAGTGCTAAAATGTCAGTCTTATTTGTGCTCGGCTGGAGGAAGCAGAGTACGCGATAGCTCCTCATCACTGCCCCGCGCGCTCCGGGGCCGCCTGCCAGGGCAGGGATGGGAGCGGGGGAGAGCGCGGGAAGGGCCCGGTTCAGGGAGTTAATTACATTTGCTGGAGTGATCCAGTTTCATTTGCAATCCTGAGCAAAGACTGCTTTGACTCTTTCACGGTTGTTAAGTAATGGCTTCCCCGCACAGG
This sequence comes from Rhinoptilus africanus, assembly GCA_013400135.1. NCBI lineage: Eukaryota > Metazoa > Chordata > Aves > Charadriiformes > Glareolidae > Rhinoptilus > Rhinoptilus africanus. The sequence continues at coordinate 200,594 of VXBO01009025.1, forward strand.
GCTCAGAAACTCCACGTCAAGGCAGTATGCGAGGAACCTTCCGCGTGCACCACAGTGGAAATGGTATCACACCCCTTCCAAAACGCACGTTTATTTTAATCATGCTGATTCTACAAATGAACACTTACCCTAATGCTGTTTCTGCACTGTGCTTGGTCAAGGACTTCTCAGTCTTTATATTCTAAGAGGGACGTAACTGTATTTACATATGCATGAAAATGCACTGAACTTAAAGAGAGCGGTCAGATGTGATTCTGTTAATGGAGAGTCTCCGCTCGGCAACTGTGCAGCCGCCACATAAAGACCACGAGCACGGACCTTTCCCAGGAAGGAAGAAAATACTGCACCCCACTTCCAGTTAAAAACACCAGATTTGCTTAGCCATGGACTTTATGGATCTCTGTAAACTTCACCCATAAATCCCTCATGGCTGTAAGAATCCTGCACGGACCAGATAATTTACCCGACTTCTCTTTGCGCTTCTTTCCTCCTCCACGACAGCAGCCATCTTATTTCTCCATCTTGCAAAATGTTCCAAACATAAAACACAGACTGCATGTGCTCGTTCTCGAGCAGAGGGACTGGCGCCAGCACGGTGTCCCCCATGTCCGTGCATGCGGCTGCGTCCCCACGTGCAGCATTACCATGCCACGAGGGCCACCATCGCTGGCAGGACGCCCGCGCCTAACAGCATAACATAAAGTTTTATTTGTATTATTATAAGGGTCAGAGCCTGGCTTTATGGGGCGCTGTGTGGCACGCGGTGGGTTAGGGAAGAGGAAAGGCGGCCGGCTCCTCGCCGTGCTGGGGTGCAGGTCGGGACCCATACTGAACCATCGAACGGTTTGGGTTGGAAGGGACGTTCTGCAGATCATCTGGTTCCAACCCCTCTGCCCTGGGCAGGGACCTCTTGCACTAGATCAGGTTGCTCCTGATCATGAGGAAAGCCCCGAGACTGTGCAAAGCGGTGCTGCAGGGGGGGGGGCTCCAGGTGACGTGGCTGTGCCCCGTGTCCCCACAAGCTGTGGCGGGTCCACGGCGAGCAGGACAGCGGGGCTGCACGGCCTCCCCCCGGCAGTAAATCAGGCGAACGAGGTCTCTGCTTCAACATCGCAAAAACGCACACTTATGTAAAAATATGATCAAAGTTTTATACATGTAGAATTTCCTAACAATAAATCACATAAATGGATATCTACACTGGGTAATAAAACCGAACAGATTCTAAACTGATCGGTAAAGTTGCTCATAAATTGTTGTTTTTAGCAAGCTGTAAACAAAAGCTGTATAAATACCAAGTGAGCCTTATAACGTAACTAGGTACACGGAGAAGTGCTCCAGCTGCTTTGTTTTCAGAGAAAATGCACTGGTTTTGGACAATGTTTGGAACTCTTTTGTTATCGCCCAGCATAAACATTAGATCTCCTGCTTGATATACTGGCAACAAAGGGAGAGGAAGGAGCAGAAATAAATGCTGCCGACTTTGTTGTCTCCCATGGTGTTCTCCTCCTTGCAGAGGTTTACATGCCATGATGTACCTGTAGTTTGATGGGGCTGCGCGAGGCACATCTCCTCTCTGTGCTGTCTGTATTTGATTTAATTGCATTTCAACAAAAGAAAGAAAGCACATATATATTCATGCAAACCATGCACTAAAGCTAATACTTACCTGATAGGGACAGAAACTATGTGGGATTCCCAGCCCAGAAGAACACACTGTAAATTCTCATCTTTTTCAAACGCCCGTTTCAGAATGAAACAGAAGCAATCATTTTGGCTGCCCGGCCGGAGGGGACACACAGCCAGCGACCCCCAGCACGGACCCTCACATTTGGTTACCGGCACAGAGGGCTTCAAACCTGGCAGGGAAAAGCCCTTCCCAGAGCAGGCGCTTCAGGTGGTAAAGGCAGAGATGTCAGCTTTGATTTGAGCTAACAGAAAGGAATCTTTGGATGAAAAAGCTCCAGGACCTTTGAATTAAATGAAAGACCAGAACACTCTACCGAATGTCTGCAATAACAGTCTCTACAGAAAATTATGAGGAACTACATAAATCCACCCTCTTCCTCTTCACACAGGCTCATTAAAGCAGTACTGACTCTCTGGGCAGCTATAATTCTGCTGAGTGATACCCTGGAATCACCCTGTCAATACCCAGTGGTGTGCTGCCTCTCCAACTATCTGTGCCCCTAATATTCCTCTCTTTGATGGGATTTGCTGACCTTTAATCTGATGCTAGTTTACTCTCATCACTGAAGTGCAAGTCAGAGAGCAATAAAACGGCAACCTCACTGATTCAAAAGGGAGAGCTAAAGCGCCACTAACTGTGAATCTAACCTTTTGTAATGGCTCTCCCCTTAAAAGGGGAAACATGAAGTGCAAGGCAGCTAAAACAAACAATATTTAATGCTGACTACAAGATTTATTGTGGCCCTCTTTGCATGAGTATTAAATTGGAATTTCAGGGCTGTAAACTGAGGAAGAGGAGAGAGACAGCCAGGGTGGATGGAGCCAGCGTGGATGGAGCCGCACCTTCCCATGCTGGGCAGCCGAAAGGCGCAGGTAGCGACGCGGGGGAAGAAATGCCGGAACCGACCAGGCAGAGGGACCGGAGCCCAAGAGGACGAAGGGGCCCTGAGCAGCGCGGGGAGGTGACAAGAGCAATCTGCGTTCCTGACGCGAGGGAGATGCGCGTGAGGGTGTGTGAGAGCATCCTCTGCCGCGGAGCCCAGCACTGGGGGTGGTGCTGGCAGCCCCAGGAGCAGCCCGGGCCCTGCAGCCGAGCACTGCACGGGCTGCTGGAACATGGGGCTGCCCAGCCCCTCGCACCCCAGGGCGGGCAAAGTGCCTGCGGAGTCATCACGGCCCCTAACCACGAGCCAAGGCCACCGGGAAACAAGAGACCTCGTGCTGGTTGAGAGCGTACGGGGTGAAGCTGCCCACCAGGACGGGTCCCTGGGCACAGGCAGCAGGAGACTGCAGCAGGGGCTGAGGAGGTTTGTCCTGATCGAACCCCTCCAGCTGAGAGCCCCCAAAATGGGTCTCACTGGGAGGAGACACTGTTCAGCACATGTCCGTTGTAAGAAGCAAATCAAGTGGAAATAAAGCTTATTCTCGAACTGCTGTGCTCTTCCCCAAAGGAGCCACTGGGGGCTGTCGCATGGCCTCTCCCCATCCCTCCAGTCCTGGGCATGGGGCAGCTCCAGCCCTCAGCAGAGCCAGGGTCCCCTCGTCCGCTGCGCCTGTCACCTTCCGGCGGTGCCACAGACAGACACAATGATCAGTAAAGAGCTGGAGAACGGCCTGTCTCTACACACCCCACACAACATCTCCACCTGTCCTTTTATTCCATAAACTGCTGGAAATCACAATTTGCAATGTAAGCCAAATTTTCCGATGGGTCCATGCACTTCAGAGCCCTGCGCTGCTGGGCCAGGGTGCAGGAGCATCCAGCCAAACATCCCGACTGCCCCTTGTGAGTGCCTCCTATGGGAGTGTCCCCAGGAGGCACCCAGGGAGGAGTGCCACCCCTGCCTCCCGCAGCATTCCGGGCTGGAGCCCGCCCACCAAGCCAGCAAATAAAGGAGAAAAATCTTGCATGTTGTATACACACAGATCAACAGAAAACACACCGAAGTCACATCACAAAGTAAAGGAGAAATTATTGCATAACAAATTTCTCTCCATCTCTCTGGGGAAAATAAAGACTGACAGCTTTGGGTTTAACAGGTGCTGCTGGAAGATGAGCTACTTATTAATACTGCTAGGAAGGAAAAGGATGATAAAAACTATAATGTGATTAATTATTTATGTTTAGGAGCATGATTTTTAAGAGTTACAGTTTGTCATGCAAATCGCTTGGTCTGGTTCGACTCGACACGTTGCACCCCAGGACGTGCCCGAGGGCTCTTCACAACACGTGCAGCAATTACCACGCCACTAACGGGGCAGCAGAGCCACGGTCCCCACGACGCTGCCGCCTGGCCCTCAGCCTCCTCCTTGCCCCTGCAGCGAGCGCTTCACTGCCACTGGCAAACACAGCGGCAGCGCTTTCAGGGGGGGAAGATACTGAAATGGAAGTTTCTCAGAACCATAAAATCCAGGAAAACTCTTGCAGCCACTCTCCTGGCACCACTCCCTTTGGGGCAAAGCAGAGGCAGAGCAGAGGAGGTGAGAGCCCCTGTTCCTGCGCTGGTCTCCGGTCCCACCCCAGCGTGGAGGCACCACTGGTCCCAGTGGAGATGGCAGCTCCCTCTGGTCCCGCAGCGGCTGGCACGTGGTGAGCGCAGCGACCGGCACCTCGGCACCAGGGTCCCACGCCACTGAGCCCTGGCACTGGCACTGCCAAACCAGCCACGGATTTGGACATAGCAATTACTGCACAAAACACCACCCAGTACTCCTGAAAAGAAACTCCTGAAACGTTCATTTGCAGAAACTCACAAAGACAGACTTTGTCAAACCTAACAGGCGCTGGTAAGGGGAGAGCTTTTATAAGGGATACTACGAGATGTATCAGACGAGAGCAAGGCTGAATACAAAACAGTATTAGTGTAAAAAAGAACAAAGAAAAGGCCCGCTCCGCGTAAGAAATGGTAATACATTAAAAATTTAAAACCTGGCACGACAAATCTGGATACTCCCTGCAGAAGACAACTGATATTAATGAACAGGCCTGTGCATTCATTGTCTGGGATCCCAGAGGAAAAAAATAATGCTGGTTACACTGAATTTTTTGAAGATAAATTCTTCTCTGCACAAACAGCTCCTCCACCAAATCACCAGATTATTCCTGGCAGTTTTACCGCCTAAAAACATTCACCTGCCCAAGCACCATATTCACCTGAAGGTACCTCATTTCTCCACACAGTTCCTCAGCACAGCACTTCATCAGAGCCTGGCTTCCCGCTCAGCCGCCTCTCTCCGCCCCAGATAAAGCAGCTCCCCCAGGACAAAGGTTTGGGTTCCTGTAAGGTCTGCCCCATCAGCACTTGCACAAAGCCAAAGGAAATGCCACACGGGGCTCCCTTGCTCGCATGATCCCCGTCAGATCCTGGGCAGGAAACAATAACCAGAAATTTGGGAGATGCTGAACAATGCACATGCTTCTCTGCTAATGGACCGGTACCGGTACCAACAATTGTCTAGGTTGTAATGAAGAGTGGGAGAAGCGCTCAGTGGCATTTTCAGTGTGATGTGAAAGTCTTCACGGGACATTTCTCCAAGTTCTGTCATAAGACCTGGGCAGCCACAGCACCTGTCAGCTCCACAAAATGTGTCCTGGAGAGTGGACACATTAACCAAAGGGAGCTGATGGAGAGAGGGATGAATTTTGGAAGGAGGAGCTGGGCGAAGCCAGGGACAGCCAGGGCACCCCCACAGCTCAGCCGCTTGGCCGAGCTGGCCATGCTGGTCCCAGCCCCAAGGGGTGTCCCCAAGACCCGGCTTCTCCTGTTCGTTCCTAAAGCCTGCACAGCTCAGGAGAAGCGGCTCTGGGAGCACCCATCCCTGCAGTGCAATGAAAATCCTGGGGGAACCTCCCAAGCGCCCCAGGTCGGCGGCGCCCATTGCTGTGCGTGGCTCTGACCTGCAGCTGGGCTCTCGGCCATGGGCCGGGGAGCGGTGTGGGGTGGCGAGGGACGCACCCGCAGCCTTCTGCTCCTTGGCTCCAAACCGCACTTCTCTTCCCTGCCAGGTCTGGTGCTGAGCAACAGCCGCACACTTGAGCGCACACAAGAAGCGAAAGGCGACTGTTGCTGCTGCCGCACTCTTAGGTGGCTGGGTGTTTGGGGGGAAACCCACCTGCCTGCAGCAACGCGCCGGGGAAGGCGCTGGGAATATCAGCAGTTTATACCGGGGTCACCCGTGCAACACACAATTATGCTGGGGTGAACTGTGTTACAGGGAATGCCTCAAGTTTTAAACTGTCATTAGAATATCGTGGCCTGATTTTAACAATACAGCAGCGCTTCTAATGATCTTTAAGGTAATTCACTATTCAGACCCCAAGCAAAAGATGCAAATGTACCACTGAAAGCTCCTTATTAAATACCCACAGGCTACAGTTCTGTACAATAAGTGGTCCAGGTCTTTTTAGAACATCCTAATTAGATGAACAGAGATGCAGAAAAATGCAAAACCAGGTCATGCAGCAAAAATGTTGGGGGGAAAAAAAAAAGCTGCCAAACAACCCCCCTCCAAGCCCCTCATTAAATACCCTCCCCCACACTGCATCCTTTATTAAAACCCTGGCGGTGTGATGAAGTGGAGCCAAAAGCTTCCAGCCCACCATCACCCCCAAAATAGAGGTGACCGTTATTGTTAAAGTTAAGTTTTCAGTTTATTGCCAGGGATATGTCTAAGTGATGATATAAATAATACTATGAATAATACATTAAGCAAAAACCCAATCTGAAATTAAATTTGCCTTGGGTTATCTCCCTTTTTACTATATACATACAGAATTATTATGCGCTAGGGAAAAAAAAAAAAGCTAATATCAAGGTAACACTTTTTCCCCCTTTGAAAGTAGCAAGAATTGCTAACCCTGAAAAGCTGCTGTCTTAGACCAGAGACATTAGGGCAGAAATTCCCTTCTCTCCGAACTAAGGGGATAAACTTGGAGACAGGTTTCAGGGCTACCTGGAAAGACTCTCTTTGGCAGGACTCAAGCAGAGCTGTTTGCTTTGGCCTGGCGTGTCTGCCTGCCAGGAAACGTGCAGCACCATTTGCAGGTGCATGAGGTTCATCAGACCCTCCCGCCTGGCCTCGCCGGGATAATTTACTTTCAGTGCTGGGAGCTGGTCTTACATTTATTTGATCTTTATGTCTCCAATTTAGCTCAGATGAGTACCAGCCCTTTACTCACTGGCTGTTTAGCATTTAGCTAGCACTGACCTTGCTTTGATTTCCGAAACATTCCCGCCAGGGCCAGTGTAAACAGAGCAGGGACTAACCAGGCTCACGTCAGGTGAAGTCCAAACTGTATCTGGACAGCAGACAAAGGAAGGGAGCATTACAGCGGGAGCTGGGGTGGCGAACTGGGCTGTGCACGAAGCCCGGGCACCCAGGCCTCCCCCCCCTGACCCTATGCCAAAACTGCAGTGTGATCTTAGATAAATCACTTCTCCCCATGCCTCTGTTTCTTCAGAAGGTAAGACTAGGGGTACTTAGGTCACTCTACAAGGTCCTGAGGAGTCTCAGCTAAAAAGTACTAGGAACTAAGGCCTCAAAAATATATTGGCACCTATTTCCAAGCAACCCCAAGGCACCAGCGCAGCCAGTCCTCACCCCCTGTACCAAAAGCAACCTGGTTCCCCTCTGAACACAGTGCCACAAGGCAAGCGACAGAACGGAGCTCTTCTGAACTACTGCCTCCATCCCTCAGGTCCTTCACATGACTCTCCACGCCTCCAGGGACATGCATCCCGCTGTCAATCTGCTGCTAAGGCACTCCAAATACTGGGGCACTAATGCAAATTACGGCAAGTTACAGGCTGGCTTTGTGATGTGAATGTTAGTTCAAAGGCAACCAACTGAGACTGAAAAAACCCATTTCCTGAATTCTCCCTTCCTACAACAGCCAGCCAAAGCACTGTGTTACACCTTGGCTGACACAGGTGGGCACACGTGCACTCACTGTATTTCCATAGGTGTTTCCATAACACTAAGTGTAAGGTCTTTGGTGCCAGCATCCCCAGCTTCTCCTGCCCCCGGCTCTGCTCCGCGGACGCTGGCAGCCTCGGGAAGGGAAGGCTCTGCCCCCCCACTCCCTGGCCCCAGGGCACCGTCCGTCGCCTTGGCTTCCATCTTGTATTCCCGAGCCTCGCCTGGGAGTGATGCTGGGAAACAAATGGTTAATGCACTAATTACCATAATTAAGAGTTGCCAATTTAATTATAGCTGAGAATATTAATGCTGTAACATTTGTTGGAGTGCAGAAAACAAACCTTTAATGCACAGACTTTGTTCGCAAACACCTAATGGAGCCCTCCTCCACTTCGCTTGGTGCTTCAGCGCTGACACAACAGCAATAGGTTCAGATTGAAGAACTTGTCAGCAATCAGGCAGGAGGAGGCTAATTAGCTGGCAGGTTAATGAGTGTGATGGCTCTTGACAGCATTTTGTTACAGCCTCTACTGTATTTAAACAATAAATGATTATTACTTAAACACAGTGGAGACAGTCTTATTAGGAGAGCTAGACCATATATTTATTTTTATAAAAATGAGATTAATTCCTTAGTGTAAAGCATAAAATGTAGAATTTTGGCTGATTACAGTCTCACCTCTGAACCTCCAGGGTATCTTGTCAGAGGAGGAGAGCAAAGGTTTCAACAGCCCTTGTGCTCTCCATGAGAAGGCATTACACGCTAGCAGCAAATGGCTGGTGGCTATAAAACACGGACGGTACTGACGCAATTTAAAGAGCTACCTTGTTTGCCAGCCACAAAACACACATAGCAAATTCCTTCTCATTTTCACCTTGCATTTTCAACCTCAGTCCCTTGGTGCAGTAGGTGCCGCGGCTTCCCCAGCCCCACAGTCTGCAGGCTCAGGCCGGGCTCTGTATTTTCCTTCCTTCAGCAACTGGGATTTGGAAACAGGTGGTGAAGTGGAGGAATAGCTCTGTGGAGAGATTAACCCATTTCTCTGTCCAGTTAAGGTGGGAAGGGGGACATCTTACAGCACTCTTGTAATCCATAAACATAATGAGAATGAGAAGGAAAGTGTTTACATCCAAAAAAATCCAAAAGCACAGAAATATAGTGCCTTTCCTGCAGAAAAGGCAGGTAGGTATAAGGCACTGCCTGTAGTATGAACTGTATTTACAGGACATGCAATTGCAAATACGTGTCCAGAAAAGCCTTATCTGAAGAGAATTAAATTGAATCCATAACTGTGTAATAATAAGGAAGGGTTATTTCAATTTAATATTTAGTGTTCCCTAGGAATTTGTACATAAACATGGAAGAAACAAAAGGCCTCACCTGCTGAGACTAATACCATTTTCGAAATTATTTTTGCATACATGAAAATGATTTGTGCCCCTCAGTGCTGCTGCTGAACACGTGAACAAAAATAGAAAAGGCACTGAACTCCTCAAATCCTGCCTTATCCTTAATACCGCCTTCTATGTGTTTAAGATTCAAAATACCCCGAGCTAAGGAACACGCAGCAGCAGTAAATGCCGGTCACCAACAGCAGCAGGTACAGGCGGGCGGTGCCGCGGCTCACCCAGCAAAGGCACCCGCGGCGTGACGCCCGTGAGATCCCGCTGCCCGGGGATCTCAGCTTTCCAGACCTGAGGATCTAAAGATCACACCGTGATATTAAATATCAATAGGTTTACAAATATACAGAACTCGGCTACAAGACAAAACTTTCCCTACAAAGCTTTTGAACACCTTGGCTTGAAAGGGCTTATCTAAAATTTTCTTTTTACATTAAAATATTAATAGCGTTTGATAGAGCAATTGTAACCCTACACCATCCCGGGAAAAGCTGGCATCTGGCAAAAATCACTAGACTCTCTAGCTGTTTAAATGAGAATATTCTTCAGTCTGAAAAATTATTTATAGAGGGTTTTTTTACTACCCTTGTATACTGCAATGTTATTTCCTTTCCCACACACTAGCAAAGTCCATTTTCACAACTGCTATAAAGCGGCATGTTCACAGCTAGTAAAACAACTCAATAAATAGCCTCACGAAGCTATAGCTGTCTCATATCCTTTCCTCAATAAAAACAGAGGTGAACTGCTTATTTTCAGCAGCACACTATAAGAAGACAGAAGCATTATGACTGCTCATACATTCTGACTATCATTTGCCACAAGCTATATCTGTCAGCATTAAATAAAGCTGCATTATAAATGTAAACAAAACACCCACATCTACAAAATGAGCTGTCCGCCATTGCTAGAGGCATGAATTGAACCCGCTTATTGACTCAGCTTGCTCTTTTTATTTATTCTCCTACAAAGACATGCATTTACTTTACCCTACAAGCATAGTGGGTTTAGGGGCGGTAACTTGTCTCCTGCACAAGCTGAAAAGGCAGGTTGGTGACAAATGCAGATCTTAATGGGAACACCATTAGGTGGGCAAACATTGAACTATTATTGAAAAACTGATTTATTTTAAAAGGTTATCCTAGACCAAAACACTACATCATAAATAATTTGCAGGATCAGTCAAGTGAATTTATACTTATGATTTTTTTAAAAAAGGTAATTCATTGCAATCAAATAATAATGCCAGTTTGAGAGGAATTACACTCAAATATCAACTGCTCAGAATTTACAGTCTGAAGAGGTTAAAAGGTGCTCAGCTCTACAGCAGCACATATCAGGCTGGTTCTCTGACAGTACGTTATACATCTTTCTAGACTAGAAAAAAGTTCTGTCCCTGTCAGGCGAAATTCACCTTTGCACAAGACCAGATCAGCACCCGCAGACACTTACAGCCTCCCAGGGGGGCCAGCACGCCGCGGGGAGCGCTCCGCTGGGGTGGGCGAGGGGCAGGACCCTGACGACCCAGAGGAGACCCCTCCTGCGCACGGGGAGAGGGCGACCACCGACACCCAGCGGGACCGAAACCCTGGGGCCCAGGCTGCGGAGCTGCTGGTGGACTCACAGCCACCACCAGATAAGAGGAGTGGTATAACAATACTGCATGTTCCCCAATTAATAATCACAATCAATTATTTATATAGGTATTCACATTTCTACAAAGAAGGGAGAATAATTATAAATAATGCATTGGATATGCGAGAATGGATTCTTTTTTTACAATATGCTAAATAAGAAAGAGTGGTTTTGCCAGAATTACAAACAAATAACATGGTCCCATTTCTCAAGCTGGATTGCAAGGTATATCAAACTCTGGACTAAACCCTGCAGTAGCAGAGATACAACTTTCCTATAATACAGGTGGCCATTAAAGGATTTTCCATAATATTCCTACAGCTCGGAGAAAGGTCTACACCTTAGAGAAAGCTGTGCATTGAGACAGCTTTGCTTCCATCAGGTATGAGTGCTGCAAAGATATTCTTCCTTGGAAAACTCACCACAATTCCTAAACTCTCTTTTTTATATACGGCTGGAAACAGCTGTCCAGTGGGAGGGTGTTGGGGTGTCCAGCCTGGCCGGGAGCACCAGGGATCTCCCTTCTCCCCGTTTGGGGCAGAGCACTCCTCAGAGGGGAGCTGTGCCCAGCAGTGCCAAACCCTGCCCTGGTTTCCAACGCCCACAGACTGTGACCGAAGCAGGACCACAAGCGCTGATGGTTTGACTTCACGTAAAGCAGATTTTGGATCTGGATCCCTAAAGGCCCAAGGGCTGCAACATGATCCTGCTCTTGCCTTTCTCCCCAGAACCCCAGCAGAGAAATTCAAAGGCGACTTCATAAAGAAAAGGGAGAGTGAAAGCACAAGTTAAGCAATTGGATAATGTTGGCACAAGTCCCCTCGTTACATGGGGGCATCCCTCATGAATGGACAGGAACAAGTGTTCCACTGTTTCACATCATCCATTCTTCCAGGGGTAGATATTAATTATTCCTGCTTTTCCATTTTAAGATAAGCTTGTTAACAAGAAATTATAGGGTAGCTTGGAGCGGCTATCCATTGGGTTGACTGCATCAGAGTTTATGATGTTTACAGAGAAAAAGAAAATCGGTGTAAGGAGTAGCAGAGAGTAATTAATGTATTGTAGTGTGGAATTTCCACTTCCTACTTCCATTTAAATCAAATAAAGCTTGGCAGTGCCAGAGTAAATCAAGGGGCAGCCACCAGGGAGAGAAGATCGGCAGAGGTATTACAGCCAGATCCAAACCCGTGCTTCACCCAAGCTCCTACTATTATTACTTGTGCAAAGCAAATATTCAGCCTCCAACCCTAAATCATTTCAATTCCTATTTCCAAGTATAATTTAATCTTTTTCAGCGACACTTGATGCTTACTTCATCACAGCATAATGACAGATTAAAAAGTTGTTGAATTAAATATTAAAGAGGACTTCAGGCAGTTCTGCATTTTTAAGGAATAACACAGATTGGAGATGAAATGAGAAGCCCAAATGCATATTTTATTCCAAAAGGAAAGAATACATATATTTTTCCTCCAGGCCACCTACTTTGTAATAAAACATAGGGCAGGTTTTTATTTAGTGGATAAAAGCATGATATAGTATTATAGGATTCATATCACTGTAAACTGGTACCATGCAATGGTGTCAAAGCTAATGACACCGAATGATCAAACACAGTCCTTTGTTAAATATATATGTGTATCCGTACAGCATACGTGTACTGTATATAACTCTATAGTCATTTACAGTATTTTCATTAGACTACTTAAGTACAATTTATTGACTCTCAGATGTGAAAGTTTATCTTGTGATGACACCTCCCGCGTGACACTGAAGTATAGAATGCAAAACATAATTTAAGCTATTATTGAAATATAAATCATTCCAAGGAAAATTATGCCAGCATATGAATAAAAAAGTCACTTTAAATTTAAACTGTAGTTTAAAGTGTGTGAAAGTCTTGAAGATAAATAGAGATGACAACAAGTTTTGAACTTGAAAAGAAATCTCCACATTTTGATTCGTAAAAGTCACAAACTATTGTATCGTAATATAATATTAGGATATTAATCTATACATGTAAAAGGATCAAGGAGCACACCTGTCACGTTTTACATATGTGTTAGTGTTTCTCCTTAGTGACCACACATAACACTTTCCATATCTGTATTTCTGTAAGCATACGGGTCACAAATTCAACTTTCACTTTATAACGTACATGATGCACACACGCACACAGACGGCAGAAGAAGAATCTGGAGAAGTCTGTGATTGCTGTGAAGCGAATAAGGTGAAATCAGGGGTGTCATCTGGAGTCAGCACAGGGCAGACATCATTGTCAGCGCAGCTCTGGGACAACCACCGTCTTTCCTACACAGATACCCTCCCGGGGACGCAGCGGGAGAGCGGAGCGGCCCCAGTTCACACACAGACGTGCCCAGTTCACAGCTGATTCTCACGGGACAGAGAAGTACTTCAACATGCACCGAACCACCCAGGCGCTACGGTCTTGCACACTCCCCTTTGCATGCACTCCCGTTACTGTGCAAGACCCAGCCAACATCTTCATACACAGCGTCACATTCCCTGTTTATGGTTTCACCCAAAGGAGTCTCTGGTATTTTAAGGCGGGTTTAGGATGGCGGCTGGCGATGGGGGAGACCGACTGCGTCACCCCACCAGCAGGGACCTCCCTTCTTAGCAACCGAGAGAGTGAAATTCCTGAGGTGAAATGAGCCGTTTTCAACCATTTGTCCTGGCACCAAGAGAAGCAATTTTGCCACAGAGCTAGCAAAATCGCTAAATCACTAGAAAATAAACTGAAAGATTCCTGCTCGTGGCTGGTGGGACGAGGCCTAGCAGGCTGCCCAGGCAGGGCCTACCCAGGCCCTCCAGGCCCCGCCATGCCGCCCACGCCACCCGCCCCAGGTAGGCCCTGTCACCACGTCCCTGTAGCCCCCTGCTTCCCTGGGCACCCTCCCCAGGCAGCGGCAGGGCCCCAGCCCCAGCCCGGTGCAGCACTGACCGACATTCCTAGGGCACAAGGGGGGCGTGAGGGGCCATGGCGGCCCGGGACACCTTGGCCTTCCCACCAGGAAGGGCCTCACCAGCTTTGGGGCCAGCATGTGCTTCCCGATTAGTGGGATATTATTAATTATTATTGCCGTTATTAATACCAAAGGGATCTTGGCTGTCTTTTTGTCAGCGCAACCACTCTGCCTTTAAGTCATTAAGCCGCAGAACAATAACGGCAGGCGAGCCGACAAGAGAAATGCCATTGTTCCCTCTCCCCAGCCTGAGCGCCTCGTCCTGCTCCATGTAAATGAACTTAATGCTCTTCATTCAGGCGCACTCGGAGGGTTCTCATTTACTGCCTCTCTCTCTGTGACAGCATTTTCTCACCAGCCCTGACTGCATAATTAATGCAAATGCAGCCTTAGTGTCATGAGCTGGGCTCCTTTGGTTTACTTTGGTACGACACTTACAGAGGAATATTAACTAGAGAAAGCAGCATCACAACAGGGGTGGAAAATCAGCCTGTCAGGGACTCATTCCAAATGCCAGGGAAAGGAGAGCGCCTTCAAGATTGTTTCATCAAGGTGATTGAGAACAAAAACTACTGAGGAAAATTTGAGCTTACATTTATGAGCTTCTCCACATACATTATTTATATCATCAGAACCTATAGGAACATTACTTCCAAGCACAAATTCATACAAAGACACTGTTTGGGCTGAGAATGGGAATTAAATGTACACCTACGTACACAGAAACGCGAGTACGGATCACAGGTAACCACAAGCAGTGCCCGGCACAGCCTTTGTGTCCCTGTTTCCCAGCTCACGGCAAGTTCACGGGCATTCAAGCTTATTCCAGCACAACTCCACACACACTTGCTCCTCAAAAAGGTCAGTGAGGCGCGCACCCAATATAGCCCTTTGCAGGGATAATCCTGCATTTTAATCCTGCCTGTTCCAATCAAAATTGGCTCTGTTGGTTTTTTTTTTCTCTCACAGTAAACGAGACAGCAGTTCTGCACTAAATACACGAGAATTAAAGCAGAAGAGCAGCATTCAGCTCTGTTATCGGTACTTTGGACCAAGCATAGCAAGGAGAGCATGCTTTTTGTCCAGAACAGCCATGCTGGAAATGTTTATTCTGATTAATTCTGTTTGTATTTTACCACCAGATAGTGCTCTGTCTTGTATTTTTGATCTGCAACAAAAGTAAATTTACAAGCACTATATGTTTATTTTGCTTTCCTGTTTATTCTTTAGTTACACTGAAAGAGACCTCTTTGTATGTATTTTTCTGAATTTGGGGATTTCTGTATAATCTTTCTTTACTGCCTAGACCTTCCAGGCACACCAACACTAGTCACATCTCCTGAGAATTCTGTCCTTTACTGAGCTACTAATATTTTGGTTCACAAAAATATGCATCAGATTCCTCTCTCTTCCTCCCCCCATCGGTGCTCATTTAAAAAGCACTACATTTTAGCAGCAATAGATATGGACCCTGTTCCTCTGCCCACCTGTGTTGGAGACCCTGGGTCACCTTTTCAGCCTGTCTGTAAAGACTACAGACTAAGTCGGTTTTGACTAGGAAGCTGAGATTTTCTGGTGATGCCAAAACCTGAAACTTTAAAAAAAGCAGCTTCCAGCATAGCGAAACCTGTTATTAAATCCTAAAAACTGGTGCCACCCGCCTGCTGAATCAGAGCGAGCCGGTTCTCCGCTTGCTTACTTCCCCGTGAGGGTGAAGGTGTTTTGTCACCTGCGTGCCTTTGGACCGCATGCGGTGCGGTCGCTCTCCCTCTTTCTCCAGGATTAGTGCCCAAACGGAGTGCAGCCACCCCAAAGAGGCCTGGGGAAGGCGATGTGTGCGAGGGGAAGCTCTGGGCTCCGGCAGTGGAATGTCACGGCAGGAGGGCGAGCCCTGTGACTGCTGCCGCTGGGGTCCAGGCTGCACCAAGCGTCACCCATCTCCCAACACACAGCGCTTGCTCTTCAGAAAGTGACACAGCTAATTATGTACGGAGCTCAAGTGCAAAGGTTTCCTTCTTTCTTTTTTTTCTTTCTGCAACGCCTCAAAGCCGAAAGCATTCTTCTCACCCCAGGCTTCAACTTTTACTTGCTTTACTCCCATTAATGCAATTAACATAAGCAGCCGTGCTCCGTGTGCCGCAGCCGGGTCCCCGAGCCGTGCGGGGCAGCCAAGTGACGGCAGGGCAGTGACTCGATTCCCCAGACAGGCGAAGAATCCGGCTTCCCCAGGGCCAGGCGATGGCCTTACACCTCTCTGTGACCCAGTCACTGAGGACGACACCAACTGCAGGGCCTCACCGGTTTAATTGAATATACAATAACCGAAAATAATACCTTTATCCCCTCTCATATATACCATGCAACCGAATGGATCAAAATTAACATGCCAGTCAAACGGTTTATTTTAGACAGGAAACAGCCCCGCAGACCATTATTACAAATTAAAGGTATTATATTGAAGTCATTTTTAATCCCTTATAAATGAATAACCCTTCTACCAACATTAAATCATTTTCTTCTGCAGAAGTAACATTTCCTCTCCGTGGCACAGGATATATTCCCCCGCAGATCGCGAAGCCATCCTTCCATTAGAGCTGGTGGCGGCTGATTACACCGCACCAAGACTCATAAAATTCCCACAGAACTCGCGTCTTCCCAGGGCAGAGCTGCCTTATCTCATCCATAAGCAATAATGCCACTTTATTTTCAGTAATCAGCACGCAGATGATTATTTAGACGCAGCCTCATAATCCTCCTCGCACCAACTACCAAAGATCTTGATTTGAAATCTGCAGTCACAGAATTCCAGCTATTGCAAACATGCAAGGTGGGAGCTTAGCCCCGCTCTGTGCTGCGGTGCAGGGAGGCTGTCTGGGCGTATTTATGTTTGTTAAGGTAGACAAAAAGTACAACACGAGACTGGGAAAAGAGCGAGTTCAGACAACTTTTAGCATCAACCGTACAATGTCCATTTCGGCACAGCTCTAATAGGGCATCAATATTGTCATTTTAAACTCGGGATCAGTACACAAATGTGCCATAAATGGGAAAATCCCTTGTGATACTCGTGTGAAACATGCAGCTCATTGATTTTGTTCTTGATGGTCTGCTATTAAACTAGCGAACATGCTGACCTTGTGTGCAAAGGCAGAATAGTGTGCATGCAACATAAAGTTGAAAAACAGCTTTAAAATGACTGTTTAAAACTGTAGACTACAAACCTTAAAATATAGACAAGCATTCCATAGTTTATTTTAAATTGGCAACCACAATTTAACAAGCTATTCTAACAAAGGATTAGCATAGCATGTGCTTTTCTTTAGCCATCAATTATGACACAGGGTAATGCAGGGCACAACTTAAGTGTCAAATTACAATATGCTATACAAAACCACTTTACAACACTGCCTTCTGTTTGCTTAGCAATTACTACAATGTGCACTGCTTTCCCTGGAAAGCCCTGGTCAGAACACTTCCTGAGAATTACTCTACATGTGCATGTACTCAGAGATTACAAAACGTTGGCTGCTTCTTTACCATATTTCTGCCATTTAAACGGAGAAAAAAATACGCCGGTATTTATTTTTATGCTCTAATTTCAAATAAAAATTCAAGTGCACATCTTCGTTGCAGATTCCATTAGATAAACATTTTTATTTTAAAAAAATTGATTAAATATTGAATATTTCCACAGGATGAAACCAGCAATTTCCATTTAGCTTGATGACAGTTTCAGATACTTGATCTGTTATTAGGCATAAAATTAACAGTTTTATCAATTTCAAATATGGGATGATTGCATGCAGAAACTGATATATGCAAAATATACAATGCTCAGAAGATGTGTGGATAATTTAGCAAGATTTAAAATCTCATCTTCACATAAATCAGTCATACTTACAAATGCCTGCCTTATGAATTGAAAAAATAATAAGAATTATATGTATTTTAAATAAGAAAGTTTTTATTATCCTTGTCACGTGAATATAGATTGTATTTCATGTGAATAGGGAGGGGGAGCCCCCTGTTTTAGCTATTTTTTCTATTCTGCTGTCCTTTCTCCTGCATTTGCCTAAAGGCTCTCAGTAAATTACACTCCAAGTAAATGACTGTAATTTACCCGTTGAATTCCCTTGTTCAGGAAAAGCACACACCACACATTCCAGCGTTTCCACAGCTCAAATTTACCATTCTCGATGTCAAGAACAATCCACGGGCAGTAATTTGAAACTGTTTGAGCCTTCAAATAAGGGAAATTAGAAATGTTTTGAGAGCTAAGATTTTCAGTGAGGAGATAAAACCTGATAAAATCTGTAACAGTTCAATTCCTTCTCCTTTATATTTATAAACAGGGCATTAAATGTACTGTTAAGCCAGTACCCTGATACCAGCTTGGCTCGGCCAGTATACCACGGGAAGCAGTATTAGAAATAAAAGGAAGGCATTTTTAACGAGGTAAAAAATGTTAAAGGCCTAACAACAAAAATAAATGTAGACAGCCTTACAGCACAGCAGAGAAGCAGCACAAAGCGCCGAAGTCCTGATCCCCCTTTCACCGGCGGCCAAACTCCCTGCGCCTTCCGTCAGGCTGGAATTTCCCCCAAATTCCCAACTAGGCTTCAATTCAGCTATGTGTTATTAGCCGGCGCTATCGTGACAACATTGCTAAGGCTGTACAGCTGGGCAAATCTTGAAATTAAAATATTCTATAAAACAGGATTTTAATTAACATCCAGAGCGATTAAAGCAGAGAAATCCATGCATGTTCGTGATGAATTATCCCACGCGGCGGTGGGGAATGTTCTGGGCCCAGTGACGGATACGCTGCACGACCAGACACAAACACCTCCCCTCGCCTCACCACGCACAAAACCCCACCGTTAGCACACTCAATAACCGCAACCGCCTATTTCGCTCTGTCTAAAGGCAGGTTTTCATATGGTAAAACTGTTATAAATCCTCATTATCCTAAATAAAATTACAGCACTTTAAACATTTCCAGGGAGAACATTCTCTCTTCTAAACAACTACCTTAGCGAGTAATAGGAAGCAATATGGTTGCACTTGTGTCACAGTTGGAAGTCTTTTTAAACTGTCGCCCTGCTAGCAAACCAATTCTACATATTAAAATGAATGGATTGCTTATTTCAAGGGGAAAAATCATTTATAAAATCAAGACCATTATTAAGATACTGTGACTTATTTCCATTTCGGAGCGCATGAGAAACAGATAAATGCAGCAACCTATGCACGCTGAAATGTCTTTTTTTTGATGCCACAATTTTCTGTTTCAAATGAGTCATCCAGGCGTACAAGTAAATTAAAAATTGATCTAGATTCCACATGCAAGGAGCTGAAGTTTTTACACGTTTCCGTACTAGAAACAAGTACAGATCTCACAAACATCTGGCTACAGGCTTTTATTTCTAGGACGTAAGCGATCTTCCTCCTGCCTTCCCTGCCAGACACTCGCACTGTGCGAGACACCCGAAGGCATACATGCAGGATTTCGGCTGGGTTGCTGTAAACGTACCTGACCTCCAGCAGATTACTGTACATTTTTAGTGTGTAATTGGCTGACCTCCTCATCAGTTGTCGTCTTAGGCTGAAATAATACCCCGGCCTGGCCATATCGCCTATTTATTCAGAACCCTTTAACAGATTAGTTGTTTGGATTAAATCTAATCAGAGGTTCAGTTAACACACCACAGCAGGTTTGGGAGCGTGCACCTTGTAGTCACTGAGTAAATTATAGGAACCCTATAATTTGATGAGAACATGTGGGCATTTTTCCACAAGCTCATAAATTACTGATTGCTTTTTGTAGGTTTCATTGATACTAATGTGTGCTTCCCTCCATGTCTCTGCCCCAGATTGTTGCTGGCACAAACATTGCCACTTGGAAACCTAGGAAATTACTGAAACATGTTTAATCATGAGGTTTAAAAACTTTGCACATTAATGATGGGGAAGGCTGCTGCTCTCGAGCTGCAAACAGCCTCGCTGCGGGTTGCCCAGGGCAAAAGGCCGGGAGCAGAGATCTGCTCTCCAGTAGGACGGCGTGGCTGGGATTAGCACGGGAGACCTCCTCCGATGGGGCTCTGCAGATTTCCTGCCTGCCAGCACTTCCATTTGTCTCCCACTCGGTCCCACTCCCCAGACCAGCCAGCAGAGTCTGCACACACTGCACCTTGCGCAAACCTCATTTTAATGGGAAAGGCAGCTAATAATAAAGCAATTAGCTGCTCAACTAAGAAACTGCCAGTTTTGCTGTTGTCTTTTTTTTAATCATTGAAAATTTCTCCGTTAATTTCAAGCCATTTGTAGTATCCATTTTCATAATTGCAAACCTGGATGAATTGTTTCTAGAAGTTGAACCATGGCTGATGCCAGCAGAACCTATGAACACATAAAAGCTTCAGTTTCTAATGTCACTATCAAGCCAAAAACAATTACACCCATTTGAATTATGGCAACCAATAAACTTAGATAATCACCATATGCAACATAACATTTTGGCACTTGAACTAAAAACTCTTGTAGACAACTATAGATTGCTGCTAATGTTGAGCATTCTTGTCCTACCCAAGGCTGCCAATAGAAATGCCAAAGCTGCTGAATACTGCTCATCCTCGTAATGTTGTCAGTGAATGGCACATTCACACAGCCCCCAATCCTCTCTTCCCAGGCATGGTCTTCTCCAGCTGCAGCTTAATTTCCTGTGACTTGCCTAATTACTGTAATTAAGGATTAATTGCCATTAATTATTCACACATAAGCTCATCGCAAATCATGGGGTAAATGTCTTATGAAAGCTGCCATACAAGCCATGTATAAACACACTGGGATGCTCCAGGCAGGAGAATCTATCACTCAGCCCTGAAGCAAATCTCTGTGCTTCTCTTACAAAAACAGCTATAACTCTCAGAAACTCGACAGTCTTTCCAGGTAAGCATTAGGTTACAAAGCATGTTTTCCTGTGGAAGCCACAACGGTTTTATTAGTACTATAAATGCTGTTTTATCTTTCCAACTGCTATTTTTATGTTTCCATTTTTATTCTACGGTGCTCAGTTTAGGACAAGCATTTGCTGGGAGGAGGAATGTTTGCAGTCGCTGCTCCCCCACCCCGTGCGGCGGCTGCCGGAGCTTTGCAGCGCGGCACCATGTGATGGGATCAGCAGGCCAGCAACAAACCCCAGCTCCGCATCAGCTGTGGGACCGGGCTGGAAACCCCTGGTGCTTCCATATTCCCAGCTAGCGAAGCCAGTGTTTGCGTGCTGAGAGTACTCAGCGCTCAAATATCCTCCGAAAGGGGAGACTGCCCTGCAAGACAGGGCCGGGGAAAGAGACAGAGCCCAGCAAAAACGATGGATGTGAAAAACCCAGATAGGGAGCACAAATGAAATGAGGCCAGCACTATGGTAGCTGGCTTGATGGTTCCTCTGCTTTATTTTAACTGTCTTTGCCATCCGCTTCCAAAGCAAGCTGAAGGAAGAGGCAGGTTTCTTTGTTAGTGTACCAACATGGCATGGGACGCAGGGAGCATGGGCACGCGGCGCTGGCTGAGCTGTGTACAGCAAGTGGGGAGGGCACCAACGCCACCACAGCACCCCCTTTCCCCAAATTCTGCGTTACTGTCAATCTCTCCCAGTTCCTTCCATGCCGGGTTTAAAACTGTAATGAACAGAACGAACCGCAGTGCTGTGGTGTGCTGCGCAAAGAGTCAAGGAGATCCTATATCAACGCTATGCATTACCACCGAAACACTGCCCCAGGAAATTTAAGTATAAGCAGGCAGAATGTTGTTCTAATTGTTATGTTAGTACCTTCTGCAGCAAATTAATGCATGAAACATTTTCATTTCGGTACATAAGTTTGTGTGTGTCTGAGTTAAACATTTATGTTAATGGACCTTCTGGCAGATCTGTAATGTTTCAAATACTCTTGTAGAACAGCTTTTTCTAAATACATCATTTAGCAGTTCTTTCCCCATTTTCTACCTGATCTGGGGGCATGCAGGAAGGGAAACTATTTCACAGTTTTAAAAACCTCCTGCTTGAGTAACTACAAAACTCAGCTGCGTTCAGGCAAGGTAGCAATTAAGCCTGCACTGCCACTAGCAATGTAAACTGTATTAAAAAAAAAAATTAAATAAAAGGCACACTAATAGCCAGCATATGCTGCGATCACAACACCCTGCGTGCTGCACTCCCCAGCCACTGCGTGCAGGCTGCACCCTGCTCCCCGCACCCAGCCCCGCTCCCCGGGGCCCTGCCCGCCCCCAGCATCCCGCTGGGCTGCGGCGGCCGCTGGCGCATGGTGCTGGGGTGCGAGCCATGGTCACGGCAGACCTCTGCCCGCGGCTGCCCTCTCCGTGTAGCGTGGCTCCTGGATGCTGTCACCACGCCGGCTGCCCTAGAAACCCTTGGTTGATCTCCATCCTATAAATCTGACAGGAGGACACACACACGGCATTGGGATGGCTGCCAGGATCCCGGCGCTGCAGGCCATGGAGCAGGGAAGGTGCCCTCCGCCCCTGCGGGCGCCCATCAGGCTGGGGATGATGGGCATTTCTGCCTGGTGGGGGCATGTGCCGGGATACGGCACACATCCGCATGCAGGGCTTGTGAGGGGTGAGGGCTGACCCCAAACTCTCCCCCAGCCCATGCCGGGACCTCTCAAAAGCACGAGCGGGTCTCGAGCCATCCCCGACTCCTGTGGCTGCCTGCAGCCCTGCTCCCACATGTCTGCTTGCTGCTGGTGTCCCCTAAATTGGCTTTTCCCCTCTCTGGCTACCTTGGTGCTCAGGCAGCTGCCAAGCTCTGCCATGTCGCTCTCCATTTATGGACTCCCAGCTCCCTTGACCTGGGTAATTACAGCTTATGTGTTAGCTGGAGTAAATACAAAGATGGGAGTCACAGGCATAAATTTCCAAGCACAGGTGAGGATGATGCCTTAGCAGACCAGTGCTGGGCCAGTGCTGTTGGGGGCACAAGGCACAGCGAGCAGGCGAGTGCCCCCGCAGCAGGTCTGCCCCAGCCCGGGCGGCCTCCTGACCCCCACTCCCACGTTTCTGGGACTCTTGGGCTGGGATGGCAAAGGCTTCCCTGGGAGGCAGACGCCTGGCGCCCAGCAGAAGAGCAAGAGCAGAGCCTGCTCAGCCCTGAGTTAATGCTGCTGAAAGTACCTGGAACAAGACCAGGTTTTATGGCCGCAGCAGCCGCAGGCAGGTCCCAGGGAAGGGGTGTACGAGGAACGGTCACTGTAAAAGGCTGGACTGAAGCTGGGGTGAGCCGGAGCCGTCCCCACTGCCTCCCCGGCTCCGTGGGTCTGGGAGCTGGCTGCGGCTCCAGCGGGAAGGGAGCCGCTCAGGGTGCCCCGTCCTGGCGTGCGCAGAGCCAGAGGACAGGAGGACCCTTCTGGTGTGCCAACCAGCAGCTGTGCTCCGAGGGCAGCCAGACCCGAGACGTGACGCCTCCTCCCAACTCACATCCCACTATCTCTCTGAAAGCAGTACCTGTAAAAAATGTAACTTCTCTGACAGAAGCACTATTATTCTTGAAATATGTGACTAAATATTGCACAGGAAAAGCATTTTCCCTCTTGAATTAATTACATTCCACTTTTCCCCCCCTCTTCATACGTAAAGGCTTTCACTGTCCAGCGAAGGAGGCCCGCCGCTCCTAAGCAGATATGAAATTTGGCAAGCCTCATTTATCCTTAAATTTATAATTCAACAGATGCTCTTGCTAACGCTTCTTGATAACATTGCAACAGAAATACAAGTCTTAATTTCTGGGCATGGGAGGCTGAATGCAAATATAAGTATTTCTATTATTTTTTTAATCCTGGTTTTAAGTATTACACTCTGCATGGTTTCCGAATCAGTTTGAACTTTCCTGGAAACTTTCATAATAAACAGTCCTGCTACATAATTTGATGTTTTTAAATGAAAGCATCCAAGCTAATCTATACAAATTAACAGATGTCCTCCTGAAACAGTTAGAAACAAAGAAATGCAGATGCGAACATCATCAGCATCCAAATGAGCTTATTGTAGGACCCTTTAAGGCACATCTGAGCATAGCTCCAGCCTGTAGTCTACCTTTCAACTTGCAAATGACAGTGTCACCAAACACTGTCCTTCCATCAATCAAGCTGGGTCATGAATATACAAAAGGCAGCAGAGAAGCTGGCTACCTCCTGCAGTTCAACTTGGCCTAATTATCTGGGCCTTTCTTTTTGTTCCCGTCTGAAGGGTATACACCCAGTCAGCTGCTGGGCAGCCCCGGGCCTCATCACGGGAGGTTACGCACACTGACCCTCCTGCGGACAGCCAATGCAAGTTAAATGTGAGCACCAAATGTCATCTTTCTTATTCATCATTATAAAACTTCCCTCCCCTTTCAAAATACCAATCTGCTGCCATTTTCAGACCCTCCCCCGCACCCCTCCAAGCTGTCATTTCGCAGTGCTCGCTGCCAGTCGAGTGAATTAGCATCCTAACTGATGTGCTGTTATTCTCCCATGCATCCCTTGGATGCGTTAACTAATGACCTCCCCCCAGAAAATCCAGCCGCTCCCAGCGCCTCCTTGCCGGTCACGCAGCTCCAGCCGGCTCCTTCCACAATGTGGGAGCCACCAAGCCGACGGCCACCCATAGGAAAAGGACTTTTCCTGGGGAGAGCGGCTCTTCGTGTCTCATCCGGAGCAAATCGGTGCTAACGCGCTGTTGTCATGTGCCACCGGCAGTGACATGAGCCCGAGCGCTCCCAGGCCACCAAGTCCCTCAGCAATGTCACCGCGGTGCCTGTGCCAGCACCAGGACCCTTCCTCCCACGGCGAGGACCACCCTGTGGCAGAGCCATGTGTAACGCTGGCCAGAGCCTTTTCTCCAGGAGGGAACAAAAGCAGAGCCGGGCCACTGCCCTGGCCAGCCGCCCTGCAGCCCTCCCCGCACCGCTGGCCCTGCTGCTGGGCCGGGGGACGATGCTCATGGGGCAAGGAGACCCCAAGAGCAGCTCGGGCGCAGCAGTGCGCGGCCGTACCTTTGTGCCCATATCTCGGAGGGCTGCAGGGGGCCGGAGCAGATGGTGCCCCGGCCCCGGGGTGCTGCAGGAGGTGCCGAGGCCTCATGGCGGGCTGCGGGGACACTGCCCGGCACGGCAGCAGCTCGCCCTGACAATCGCCACTCCTGAGCTCCAGGAAACAGAGCCCGGCTGAGGCACAGACCCTCGGCCAGGGCTTCGACTTGAACCCCTCAGCTTTGTAACAGCTTCAACTCCTCAGCCATTCAGTCCTCTCATTTGCACTTTTTTTCCAAAAGATTTTGCAGCAGGAAGCCCCCCTGCCTGCCCCTGGTTATATACCGGGTCTGGCGAGCGCCGTCCCCCAGTGACGGGTGTCCTCCCCGTGACGAGGGGTGAGATGGTCACGCGGGGCAGGAGCACTCACAGATTTTGTGCTGCCACTGTGGTCAAAGGAGGCTTTTGCCCAGGCTTAGACGTGGGAGCCACTGTACCGGGGAGGGGGACCATCCCCAGAGAGGCAGAGGAGGAGCAGGAGCAGGGTCTCCCGAAGTGAAGGGCCAGATCAGCATTTCCTCACGCTCATGTGAGGCCATGGCAGTGCCCTGCCCTCGGCCCAGTTTGCACGGGGTCTTTGGGTGCTCTGCCAGGCCAGTGGCCACGCACACCCTGGCCCCGCTGCCACCCAGTGCCCCGGGAAGGGGGAGACGGGGTGAGCTCCCCTCGCCCAGTGCGGGGGCTGGCCTGCCCCTGCCCCTGCCCCGCCACCCCCATGCCGGGAAGGGGCTCTCAGAGGTAAAAAGACTTTTGAAACTGAAAGGCAATTCATGTAAGTGAAATACTTGAAGGCCTGAAATTCCCTGTAGGACTCCAGAAACTCTAAAAACACCAAGCAGGGAAGAAATCTTCAAATCCCTCTTTTAGAATTAAAATCACTTTATAGACTACCAGAGCTAGAATAAATGTGGGAGGAATTTTAATGAGCGCAGGTATTTCCTGCCTATAAATGATTGTCACCCGGTGAGAGGACTGATCTCGGGGATGGGAATGCCGGGGTCGGCTCGGCACAGCCTCTCGCCCTGGCTCCAGCCGCGGGGCCCCCAACCTTGGCCGACCCCAGCAAGCCCCGCTGTGTCCCGGGCACAGACACCACGTGCCCTGCGGCAGCCGTCAGGATCAGCCCTCGCTATGAAGACAGGCAAACACCTGCAAAAGCGGCTTGGCAGCAGACGTGGGAGCCGTGACCCCGCGCCATCTCCCTCCGCTGTCCGGGCAGGAGTGGGCACAGGGCGTTCCCACAAATCCCTGTTCAGGGCCATCCACAGAGCAGCGGGGACTTGGGGAAAAGTGAATCCTGGAAATGACCTTTAGAAGGAAACTGCAGCACAGATAATTTATCACCTAGAAATGAATGCAAAAATAAAATCTGCATACCTAATTTCTTTTTCCTTTCAAAGCTTGGTATCTGATTTTGCAAACTGTATTATATATGTTTACATTTCTATAAAAGCAAGTGCTCCTTGGAGGAGCAGCTTAGGTAATTCACATTTGCATCATGTGTAGCTATGATAAATAATAAATATGTAGCTGATAAATGGTACTGTGCAACTGGAAGACCTATTTTTTATTGAATGGCTGACTAAATACTCATGTAAAAGTCATAACTTGATGCTTCTTTTACCCTGGGGCTGCAGTAATTTATTGTTGTAATTTATACACGCTGCCTGGGTGAGGGGACAGTTTTAGACTAGCCCAGGGAGTGCCCAGTCCCACCGGCTCCTCCCTCAGGGTGCATGGCTGGGGGGATCCCAGAGGCTGCGCGATGGGTCAAAACCTGGTGTTTGGGGTGAAATGGTGCCATGAGAGCAGGGAAAAGGCGAGGGCAGTCACCCCCTGGCGCTGTGTGGGGCTGTGGTGCATGGTATGCAGTGCACACACGTGGTGCGCGGTATGCGGTCGTGGCAGAGCAGAGGGACCACCCTCCCTGGGACTCCAGCGTGGGGTGACACGCAGAAGGGGACCTCGGCTGCTCTGGCCACCACCAGGTCCGCACAGTGCTCTCACACCACCAGCACGCACTGCAGAGCCACGCAGGCACAGGGACCCGCGGGCACAGGCACCCGCACGTCGCAGCACGTGTTCCCCGCGCTCCCAGGTGGCAGCAGGAGTCTGTCCTCCCCTCGGCCCATGTCCCCTTCCTGCTGGACAACGAATCCCCATCCCAGGGCTGGAGCCCTCTCAAGGGGACAGGATTTCAACCCAGCTCGGGGCAGGAAATCTCTGCCCTGTCCACCTCACTCTGACTTCATGAAACTGCGCCGGGGAATTCACCGATAGCCTAAAATCTGCAACTCAGGCAGGAAGAGTGAGGTTCATAAAGCAAAGACCAGCTGTCCAGGCTGTGAGACAGCGGCCATAAATCCTGCCATGTACAACGGCTGAAACTTTTCTTTAAAAAATGTACAGAGGACAAAACCATCCCTCCCAAAACACAAGTGGGCCCCATCGCTGCTAATGATCAACAGGATTAATTGGAGAAGGAATTTAAGAAATATATTCCAGGCAATATTCTGCCTTTTATAATTTAGAGGCAGCCATGATAACCACTATTTGTACATGACAGTCATATGAAATAATAAACCTTGCTAGCTATAAACATTACCAAATTCTGACACTATTGATTTATTATGTCTAACAGTGACATCAAACCGAACAACTGACAGAAACAATGTTACAGCTTTAAGAGCAGTTTGTCAACGATTAATTCTGCCAAACGGGGTTTAGTTTTATGCTGGGACTGCTTGTCTAGCAGTTGTCAATCCAAGCAAAAATTACTACTGCCACACGTCTGCTCACGCCAGCCCGAGGCGCCGCTCCACTAGCCCTCATTACCCCTATCACTGCAAATACAGATGCAAGGCCAGTCCCTATTTAATATGCGTGTTAATTATGCAAATTATTAATTGGGCTGGTGCTTGAGGACTTGTGTTTATGCCCAGATTAGAGTCAATAACTGTATCACACAGCATTTTAAGCCTGACCTGTGACAGAAATAAAGCTGTGCTGAAAGCGACATTTTCTCCTGCCTGCGCGGTGCTGCGGCTCCTCGCCGTGCCGGCTGCGGCGGCTGCAGCGGCTCTGCCAGGCTCCGCACAGCGCCGGGGCCCAGGATCGCTCCCACGGGCAGTGCCAGGCTGCCCACCCCCTGCCCCACGCAGGGGCTCGGCTGCTCCCAGCAGCCCCCCAGCGTGCGCCCCGCGCTTTCCAGGTATTTTTGCAGCCATTTTCTCTTCCAGCCAGAACGTGGGTTTGCACTATTTATATTACACTGTCAATAAAAAGTGCATGACACGATATTATAGGTTGTAAATTTGGGTTTTTTTTTTTTAAATCATATACATTTAAAGGCGCAAAGATAGAGGGCAAAGCTATGAGGCTTTTCCAATTAAAATTTACAGCAGACAATGTTGTAAATTTTATACAGTTGTAATGCTTGCTGCAGTTGTGCTGAAATGGGAACTATTGATCAGCCTGATTTCCCAGGATACACGAGGGGGAAACAAGGTATTGCACAAGCAGAAACAAAACTTTCATTTGTAAAGCCTTGTATTATACTTTACTGCCCTCATTTGGTTCCAGATGCATCTCTCTTAGCAGAAGAAATAAGGTCAGAGCCTCTTCCCCCCAGAGTAACGGAGCAGAGGTGAAGAGGGAGCTCCATGGCTCTGCACTGCGCCCACCCTCTGCGGGCTCGCCCAGCCCTGGCGCCGGGGCCGCGGTGTGGCACGGGGCCACCAGCGCGGGGCCACCAGCGTGGTGCGGGGGCTCGCCAGAGCCCCAGGACCTGCGCCCAGGGTGGCCTGAGGGGCCCCTCAACACAACAGAAGGGCTGGGGGCCAGATATACCTCCTTCCCTATGGAGAAGATAACCATTTTTAATGGCAGGCCTGGCACAAACGGAGCTGCCGCCCATCCAACAGCTCCCTGAGTCTACACTAAGAGCATTTATATATGAATTATGGCCACCTTCAGACTCAAATGTGACGTTCTCTTTCATTTACACATTTTCTGCAGTTCTTCCTTTCTTGCAGCCCAACGACTGTGCCAGGCCCTGGGTGCTGAGCTTTCTAGGAACACCCGTGCTGGCTCCTGTGCAGCGAAGCTCCTCACGGGGGTGCCCCCAGCCGCCACCGGGGTCCCTGTGCGGCTGAGCACCCCTCCCCAGGGCAGGGCACCCACTACCGGCGTGCGGGGACTGAAACCCGGCGCCTCCCTCAGCACCCTCCCTCCAGCTTCCAACAGTGCTGCCCGGCGCTGCCCGGCGAGCCAAAACCTGCAATGTCACCTGCCTGAACTAAAGGGAATTTAAAATACAAACAACAAAGCCAGTGCTAAGTTAAAAAGAAGAAAAAAAACCCAGACAATGGAGGATCCCAATAATGGGAAAAGATAACAAAGCCCCTGGATCCTAGCATCTGGCACTAAATGCACTTTTCTGTAAACTGAATGGCGGCTTCCAAACTGCGCCAAGCATCACTCCTTTGCCAAGGCAGTAAACAGCTTTTATCAGCAATAATGATGGCATAATCCCAGCTAAAAAGGAAAGTAACATATGGCAGCAGCCCTACAAACACCATCCCAACAAAGTAGGGGGCATTTTTATTACAGCGTCCACTTGCAGAAAACCTGCCAGACTACTTCTCTCTTTTCTCCTCTCTTTTTTTACAGGTTATCATCTTCGCTGTTTGAGCTGAATGTGGCATTTGGGAGTTTTAAACTAATGAGTTCATTTTTCTAGGAAAAAAAAAAAAAAGAGGAAGATAGGATACCCAGAACTGACAGATGACAACGAACACAAACAGTCTTGTGAAATGAACATATATGCTTAACACAGTGCTGGGGAGAAATAAATGCTGCAAAGATGCCACATTATTTCAAATATTATTATATAGTTTAGTCTTAGGTGCAATGCTGTGTTTGGAAAACAAATACGTGGGAAGTAATAATTCAGACCTTGAACAATTTTTTTCTCTAATGATGCAATATGTTATATAGGAGCACTGCTAATAGGTCAGGTGTAAATCAGTGCAAATTTTGTTTACAAGCTGATTTCAAAAACAAAATTAATCTAACATTATTAACCTTTTTTAATGGCTGGCACCCTCATTTATATTTGTGGATCTAATATTCACAAAACTGATTTTAAGCCCAACTGTATATTTATCAAAAGCAGCATGAGACACAACGCCCGTCTGAAACACATTGGGGTGGACTAAAGGATAGTTTGCCGTCACACTGTCTTGCTTTTAATTGATGAAAAAGCGGTTCACTTTTTCCTCGTCTTTTATGATTTGCTGAAATACCGTCTCCAAATAAAGAAGAGATTCCAATCTCACTTTGGCTCTGCAATCTCATCACGCAATTATTTGAAAACATTACGATTCACTAATTATCATGCTAATTATTTTGCCCTATACATTTGCCATCATGTTGTGCAATTAAACACAGAGCCCAAACCTTTGTTTACGCCATGCAAATGCGTGTGCTGATTAGGGAACGAGTGTGGAAAAGTGGAGGAATGCACTAATATTTTTTTGACATCTTTACCTATAAATATTTTTTCAGACTGAAAAATGTATCTAATAGCTCCACTCACTGATGTGCACTGCAGTTTACCACAGTGTCTATATTTCTGTTGTCAGTTTTACAGTATCTCCCTTCATTAAACCTATCAAGTTTTCCTTTTGATCATGCAACCAAGGCCAGAAGACAGATATCTTCCTGGAACAGAGCAGTCTGCCAAGTCTTTCACAAGACCAGCTTTAACCTCCCTATTGATTTTCTCAACACTGCAGCCATTCATTGTTTGTGACATTTGGCTGTCGGCTCTTTAACACCCTTCAACCAAATCAATTTCATATTTTTGTCAATGCCCTGCTAGAGGATGAGCAAAATGGGAAGAGACTTAGCATGATTTAGAATGTTGATTTTCTAGAGCGGTTTTATCTGTAGTTTTTACAAGCCTTATAAAGTTAATCCAACATGTTTATTTAAGCATATGTAATAAATTGGGAGAGAAGCACTGCCAGAGTTAAGTTTCAAATTCCCCAAATTTCATTCATGAAGGAAACTAAATTATTATATCAATGTCAGTAAAAATAAATGTCCAGCCATCCTGTTCCCTCCAAAACCAAAATACAAATCAGGCAGGTCCCTGCCCAGCCCTGCCCACTGTGCCAAGCCGCTGGGTCCATGCCGTGCCCCAGCACCCACAGACACACTGGCGGCGCCGGCACCTCTGGGGGGCTCCTCCACCGCTGCCCCTCCGTGTGACGAGGGGTAGCGAGGCTGGGCCCCAAAAGAGAAATAATTGTGCTTCTGAGCAACAGATGCTGGCAAACAGCGCTTGCAGAGCTGGCGGGGGAGCTGTGCCCCAGGCGGGGGGCGTGGGGGGGATCAGAGCCAGATCCTGGAGGCCGGAGGGACGAGGGAGCCCCAGGCAGCTCTGCTGGGACTTGGTCTCCAGCTCAGACCCTCGCACAGCAGTCGTACCTGTCAGTGCCCCATCTCAGGGGTGCTGCTTTCTCATCGCCGCGCGCAGCCCTGCTGCCATGCACTGCTCCAGGGGCTGCCGGCGGGAATGGAGACATGTTGCCCCGGGAAAGCGAGTGGGGAGCCCAGCCATCACCGGGCCCTGAGCACCCCACGACCCTCCAAGCCAAACCCAGGGGACTGGGAAGCACAGCCACAGCTCCAACCCAGCCAGCACTGCCGTAGTGTGTCCGTCACGCGATGGATGTGGGAAGGAGAGTCAGCTGAATGCCCAAGATGGGACAGCCAGGTCCAGCCCCAGCGCCGCACCTGCCCCCCGAGCCCACACGCCATCATTCTGACCCGCACCAGACCCCAGCGATGCATTTTGGGGCTGAAAACGCTCGGGGCAGCCTGGGCTTTCCGCGCCCTCCCGTGCTCCGCCGTGCACCACTCTCTGCCTGGGGCAGAGATGTGCCAACAGACCAGGGCACACGTATTGCCGTGGCTGAGCTTGGCGTGCCCCCCACCCTGAGTGTGCACAGCCTTCGAGTGGCAGATACTGTAGTGGGAATCATTTTTACACAACATATTCATCTGATAGACCAGCGGCATTAAAATGTGGATTAACAGCCTGGCAGCTTGAACAGCTTATTTGGAGTCAGTAGGCACTGTGGTGTAAATATGTATTTAGGGCATTTCTAGGATGCATGTTAAAGACACAGCGGATTATACCCGCGCCTCCCTGCACACCTGGATTTATGCTGTGTTTATTAGAAGGCCTATAGATACCGTAGGCTTGGTAAATATTGTTATGGAAGCAGTTACTGCATGTAATGATCTAGTCTGATCTTTTCTGTTTGTCTACACACCCCTTCATGCTTCTGGTTTAATCTCCTACCCTCAGGAGGCACATCCAAAGTCAGGACAAAGACGCTGTTGCCACGTAGGCCGAGGGACGCGTCTCGTGTCCTACCCCAGCGCTGAGGTTACCTTCCCGCGCGCGGCCCCCGGCTCCTGGGGAGCAGGGACTGTCCTTCGCATCCTTCCCCTCTATTTTTAACTGCTGATAAATTGGAGAGACTCCTGGTTAAACCGTGTTGGTTTCAAGGACATGGAGGACGGTGATGGTAGGAGTTGACACTTCATTACATCAGAGACGCGAGCGGGAGGGGACCCCCCGTCCCCCCGAGGTGGCTGGGGGGGGGGGGGG
>VXBO01009025.1:233019-268019 GCA_013400135.1 Rhinoptilus africanus
ATCCTGCCCATGCCCCTCGGGGTGCCCACCCCCCGGTGCTGCAGCACGCACCCCCCTCCTGGCCTGTGCAGGGCAAGGGGCCGTGCCCCCACGGCCCAGGAGTTTACTGGAGCCCCCCCATCTCCACAGGTGGGGGACGGCTCCCGGGGGGCTCCCCCAAACCCCTCCATCTGTGAGAACCCCCCAGGTGGGGGCTGTGGTGCTGCCAGCATCACGCCCAGCTCTACTGTGGGAAAAGGCCTGATGAGAAATGAATTTGAAAAACCAATTGTAAAAAATAGTTTTTAAGTCTCTCAGCCTTGCCCCTGGGGAAGGAGGACATGGTGTGTTTAAAATACTGTGCTTAAAATAAAAAATATTCTCCACGCTGGCAACCTATTTTGCTGGGTTCCTGATATTACCGTTTCCAAGAGCACGCGCACACCAGACCCCCTCCTCCCCCGGGACGCCGCAGGACAGCTAGAGCCAAGGTTAAAAATAAAGCTTTCAGGATGGTTTCCCAGCCTGGTGTCCTTCAAATGTGGACTACGCCCAAACCAGTCCTCCACTAAACCTCAGCTGATGGAGGAAGGATGGGATGGGATGGGATGGGATGGGATGGGATGGGATGGGACAGAGGAGTGGATTCCCATACATGGTGCCCAGCACAGGGGGCTGGAGCACAGTGGCCATAGGACCCTCAGAGCAGCTGCTGCTCTGGGGCACCCCAACATCCCTCTCCTGCAGCTGAAGCAAGAACCCAGTGGGAAGAGAGCGTGGAGCTCCTGCAAACACCACCCCCCTTCACCCCGAGCCAGCCCTCCCTGAGCAAAGGCGTCTGCTCCTGGTCCCCCCACTCGATGGAAGGTGCAAAGTCCGTGAACCATTCCAGCACAGCAAGAGGGACGTCAGCGCCAGAGATGGAGGGGAAGGCACCCCTCGATTCCCCACAGCTGGGAGAGGGGTCCCGGGGTGGGGGTGGCAGGACACGGCCACATCCACCCTGCCCCAGCGCCCTCGTGCCATGCTCCCCCCCTGTGGCGCCTGGGGCCAGGGCTGCTCACAGCGAATACAGGCAGGAGTTATCTGTGCAGCAAAAAGCCGTTTGTCTCACAATTCTGCTTGTGTCATGTATGATCTCGACTCGCTCATTTGCCCAGGAGTCTGCCCTAAAGCCTCCCCCGGCTCCCAGCACCCCGCAATGGCTGTGGGCAGCCGGGTGCCTCTCCTCTGCCATGGGGGCTCCTGCGGGACGGCCGAGCCCGGGATCTTCCGACTGCCTCCCCGCCCCAGGAGGAGCCCTGAGCACGCGTCTTCCCAAGATGTTTCCAGGCTCTTTAACCTCTGTTTTCCCACCATTTCCCATTGCCACATGACCAACATATGCAACAGTTCAGGAGAGAAACTCTGCATGATTTAACAACAAAAACCATTAAAAAATAATGGGACAGGTCCTCAGCTAGTGTAAAATATCACCGCTCCACCAAAGCCATTAGCAATTTGCACCAGATGAGAATCTGCCCCGAGGTTTGGAGGTGGCCACAAAAACAAAAGCTCTCTCAGCTGCGGGTTTTCAGCACACCCCGACCGGGATCCCCATGCAGGGGCATAAGCCTTTGCTGCTGTTTTGATCAGAGCTGCCTTTCAGAATCATGATGAAAAAATGCACCCAGACTGTTTTTTTAAATAACTGGTTTTCAAAATGAACGCAAGATCCTGTCCAGTCTCAAGTGGAAAAAATGCGAGGATCGGATAATGAGCAGAAGAGGGGCTGTGCAGGAGGAGCGCTACCCATTCCCATGTACCCTGCTGCCCCTACCACCCGCCTGCCGAACACCCCGCGCTCCTGGCGCCCATCAGGCACGCAGGGAGCTCTGCATCCCAGCGGGAGGAGGCTGCGGCCACCGGCCTCCGACAGGCATCTGGACCCGGAGGCAGCACGCTCCTCCCACGCCGCTCCCCGAGCGCTCGGCACCCGCTGGCACCCAGAGATACCGCAGTGGGGCCGGCACTGGAGTCGCTCCCACCACCATCCCCTGCGTTGGAAATAGCCATTGGGAGCTGCTGGAGCATCCCGGCTGGCCTGGACGTGGAGCCGAATGGCCCTTATCAGATGGGCCTCCAGGCAGGAGACCCGGCTGCTCTGGCACCACGATCAAGGAGCTCCCAAAATACCAGAAGTAAGATTCAAAGCATTTTTCATGCCCAATGGAGTGGCAAAAGACCAGCCTGAAAAATGTATTTTAATATATTTACTATTGGTTTTAGCTTTCTAGCACCAGATAGGAAGACACGAGAATTTCTTGCTTGCAATAGCCTCAGAATATTCCATTATTCCCTTGTTATTTTACTGTGGGATTTTTCCCACTATGCCCCAATATCCTCATATTTTCAGCTGCAGCGTGTGTGCTTTGATGATGCCTTAACCTAGAAATAGTCTGCAGTTGTTTACCCGCTGGTAGAGCTTCAAATATTATATTCTCACATTTTTAAATCAGTGCAGACACCTGAGACAAAAAGTGTCCCAAAAGCTGCCTACAAGAGCTACATGCTGGTCACTCTTTCTTGTCAAGGTTGATTTATTGCCTCCTTGCTGTTCAATTTCACATTTTGTCCTCATCATATCCGTGGCTCATGATCATTCTAGGCTGACCCTTGTAGGGCAGGCAGGGAATATTGATAAAACAATTATCTGTTAGCCGTTCATTTGATTTTCCATTTCAATTACGGATTGCACGAGGCAAAAGGAAAAAGATTGCATCATTGATTTTTCTACCTTACAACAGTAAAGAGTTGCTTTGATGGTTATAAAATGAATGCAACTCAACCATGCTTTTAAAGGTCATATTTTTTGTTTTACTATATTTCTTAAAAGCCTTAATATATGCAACTGTACAGGGGGGAGAAGCCTGTATCGTCAGATCAGATAACTAGATACAAAGCACACATACGTCAAAGAAACGCAGGTGAAAAAAGCCTTGCTTTAATGTATTTACAATAAATCTGATCTTCCCTGGCAAACTCCTCGGAATCATTCCGCAGCCGCGCCGTGGCTCTGGAGTCAAACGCCTGCCTGCAAATGCCTCTCCTCGCGTGTAGCTAAGGAGAATTTAACAAGCCGTTCCTGGAGAAGTGGCCTCCTGCCTGATGGCGAGCGCCATGCTCCGTCTCCCGGCCCCGACGCATTACTGCACATTAAGAGTTTGTTCGGCGAGCGCGATATGCAGAGCGCGGCTGCGGAGAGAGACGCATTATCCCTGCTAAACAGAACTATGTTAAAACTTCACCTATCTGAAGGGATGATAATGTGCTCTTGCCAGGCAGTGATCCGGGACGGTCACACTGGCGCGGGAGCGGTGCGGAGCCCGCGGCACTCCATCACGGTTCAGCGCCCGGCGCAGCTCCGGGGGATTTTCACATGGCCGACCCTGGGAGAGGTTCAGCCTTTGATCAAGGTTTAGCGTGCCTGGAGTGGCCGTGGCGCAGGAAAGGGCTTCCATTTTCTGTGTCACAGGGTGCCAATGTTGATCTCCTTAAAGCCCTAGAGTTTTCTTCCAAGACTGGATTACGCTCAGCAATTAAGGTAATGAACTGGCTGAGGTAACAAAGCATAATGATCTCTTTTGTCCTCTGAATGCTTATGAACTCCGCTCATTCACAATAGTCTGGAATGCAAAGCTTTCTCCAACACTGCGCGGCTTAAAACTGTGTAAAAATGATTACTTCCATTATGCCTTCATGGTTTGACATTTTTAATTTAAACACCTGTAATATTTAAGCACACTTCTCAGAACCAAAATACCCACTCTCAAAGAATGCTAGCTTACATTCTTGTAATATTTTGACATCTTATGA
Organism: Rhinoptilus africanus; assembly: GCA_013400135.1. Lineage (NCBI taxonomy): Eukaryota > Metazoa > Chordata > Aves > Charadriiformes > Glareolidae > Rhinoptilus > Rhinoptilus africanus. Next base: position 236,854 of record VXBO01009025.1, read on the forward strand.
GTATTATTTTAATGCCTGAAAAGATAATGTGATGAATCCATTGCAAATATATCAAAATATGTGTATAGGGGACTGTTGCTCGCTGTTTGTTTCAAAACAATGGATTTTTCAAAATAAGGCACAACAGCTGAGGGAGCAGTAATATTTTCATAAGGCAGTATATCGTGTCAATAACGGAAACAGCCGAACCACATTGTCCCTGCATATGTGCAGGCAAACGCAACAGAACTTTTGCTTCAAATCAAGCCCTTTTATGCCATATTAAATACCGGCTTGCACACTGCAATCCTTTCCAAGCACAGGGTATTTGGATGCAGCTATTTCACTTTTTTAGAGCATTTACTTAAGGTTTTATTTATTTATTTTTAAACATCTGGCTACTACTTTTACATTTTTTTCAAATTTTTTGCATGATATAAACCTTCTGCACTGCAGAATCCGCTGCACTCTGATCTTTCATCTTAACACATTTCCAGCCCCAAATTTCACTTCAATCTCACCTCATCTCTCCATACTACATTAACCCCTGGCAATTGCCTTCCAAATGACCCCATTAAGCTGTAATTGCCTCAGCAGGCCTGCACTTTCGCTTGTAATTCTGTACCTCTCATCTCCCAGACGTTCTCTCAGCATCATTTCGTGTTCTGGCTCCCTTCACTGAGCTCAGCTTATGACCTCGCTGCACCATGGCCGAAATGACTACTAAAAGCATAACAGAGACGGAATTCCATTACTTATTTTTAAAAGTTCTCTGGTGCCCTAATGTAATATTCTTTGGGGAGTGTTGTCAAGGATACCAAGCACCAGCCATTAAAACCTTTTGTTTCCCAAGGCATTCCGTCTTTTATTAATAAATAAAGATAAAGAGAAGCTCATCCACCCTCCAGAAAGTCAGCGTGCGCTTGCAATGGTCTGGTACAACTTCAGTCCTGATTCTGTCCCTCGTACGTGGGGAACGGCCGCGTTACACCGGGAGCCGGCACCGGAGGCTGGCGGCGGCAGCGTGCTCTGCCCGGCACAAGCAGATAAATTAAAACCACTCCGCAGATAATTTTGCAGGAGCAACTCTGCACAGTAATGCCTGCCTTTAACGTATGCTGCCTTCCTACCTATAATGAAAATTAAAGCTGAGGTCTGAGTAGCCGTATATGTGGACACAGCGCAGAGGAGGCAGAAAAACTAAAACTATCATATCCCACTGTCAGGGCTAACAGTCTATCAAGGATAATGGGAATCCCCAATGGGGGCGAACAAAACAGCATGGAAAAAGCTGGCTAATCCTTTAACTGGGTTTGTGGCTCAAATGTGTTAAGGAGGAACCTCCCGCTCATGGCTATTGTGAGACGGCGAGGAGACATATATTTCAGATTGAAAATTAATTGGTGCTGGATCCAAGCAAGCCTTTGTAGCAAGCAGTAACCTTTTCATTTTATGGTCATGACACTGAAATATTAAGAGCCCTCTTCTCCCATAAACTATATAAACAGAGGCACTCTGAAAAATGGAGGTAGTTTTTTTCGGTGGCAGAGAAGGAGTTTTACTCTTAATTCATAATAAAACTTAGCGCCAGGGCTGAGCGTGGTGGTGGGTTCATGTTCAAAGGGTGCCGGTGCAGGCGAGGGCTCTCGAGCCCTGGCGGAGGGGACGGCACTCGTCCAGGATGCGACGGTGGGGCTGGAGCCGTGTGAGCATCCGCCTCCGCCTCTGCCAGCAGACCCCACCGGGAAGGTGCACCGGCAGCTCACGGGCAGAGCAAGAGGTGGCCACAATCCATCACCACTGTACCCTTCTCCCCGGGTGTCACGCTGAAAGCAGCTGCTGTTTGTGGGGCCGCGGGATGTGAGGCCGCTGCAGCGGCGAGAGGCACGCGTGGCACGGGAGGGCCAGCAGAAAGGGCCACCAGAGGCTGACCAACACCGTGCGGCTCTGCAGATGTGACGTCCCGCTCAGCAAACCCCTGCTCGTGAACTGCTGGGTGCTGGGACAGCATGTCAGAAAGGTCTTCACTTCATGCGTGACCCATTAGCTGTTTCCTTAAGCATCTGCTGCTCATCACCATCAGAGAGAGAGCGCTGGACCAGGTCAGCTCTCCCTCTGATCCAGGAGATCCATATGGTTTAGATTGATTTTTTTAACCCTATTTGTGATAATAATGAGGTAGTGTGGATTTTTAGCCAAGAAATAGATTTCATCCAGGATTCCCAAATAAAAGCAAGATTCCTGAAAGCTTTTCATGTCTTCTCAGCAGCAGGATGGGGACAGCCCGTGTCTAAGGATGGTTGCATGTCCCTGATGCTGGAGGTGACACTGCCCATAGGAGCCTGTGTCACATTAGGACTGAGGCTATTGCATGTTCCTCTGCCGGGCCCCGCGCAGCCTGATGTCCTCCTTGACTCCTGCAGGACATCTCAGCGCCGGCGCGGTGACACAGGACAGTGTCTGCAAAGGCTGTCCCTCCACCCCACGGTCACCTCCCTCCACCATCTTCAACAGAGAATAAGATGATAAAAGCAGTCCAATCCCGTATCTCCTCCAAAGGCACCAGAGGGGATAAGAAATAAACCAGAACTTCTAATGAAGGGACAGTTTCTGCTGGCGGCTGCCTGAGCTTGGCTCGCTCCTCTGGCTGCGTGCGAGCTGCATATTGCAGCAAACATCACAGCTCTGTCTGTATTTATTCTACACACTAGGCAGGAAATTTCCATTTCATGCATCACTCACATTTTGTACTGATTCTGCGAAGTCAGTGCTTACACTTAACATAAAAGCAGGAGGAACTCTAATTGGTTTGGTGTTGCTATTGTTTGAAATTTCTGTTTAGGCTCATTGGGCGCCAATTTTGTTTGCTTTTCAGTAAAGCTTGTGTTATTAGAGTAAGAAGCAGAGAGCAGGAGCTGAATAAAAAGTAAATCTAAATACTTCAGTTAATTTTGTTTTCTTTAAAATTAACTTTGATTTTATCATATTCTGCTAGTCTGTAAGGCTCAGATAATGCTATTTTTGTCCACACCCCGAGAAGAGATTATCACACCAACCACAGCCACTCTCAGCAGGCCTGGGGCCGTCCCGGTTCCCTTCCAAGCACAGCAGCCAGGAGGGCCTTCACCTCCGGCTCTGCACGAGCGACCGCAGGTGGCCTCTGGATGTCTCCTGCACACCCCGACCACGCTGGCACGCGCCCCCCAGCACCGGGGAGCAACCCCGGGCCAGCACACGCACTTTGGTGCAATATTTTGGCGTTTCTCATTATCAGCGTAAACAGACTTGGTGGCCTTTTCCAGGCAGAGGTTACACGTACGTTGCCAAGAACGAACCTCAGAAAGGTTACAAATACCCAAAGAAGTGAAATCGCTAAAGACAAAGTACCTCCATCTCCAAAACTTTGCAATATTTCTTGTTCGTCTAGTTATTGAAGTAAACACGAGTTAGAGAAGCACTTTATCGCCATTTCCAGAGTTCCTGGACATGTCTAATGAAAACAGCAAGTCATGAAGCATAGCGTGGCATCAATGCCACAGCAGAGGCAACTGTGAAAAATGAGTTGTGCTTCTCATATTCCAGAATCCTTTTCCTTTCTTCCCAGAGAAAAGAACTAAACTAAATAACTCCATGCCCCATTTATTTCTCACCTACCTGGGGCGAGGGAGGCATCCCTGAGCTCTTCATACGAGGCACGCCGGAGGGATGCAGCAGCCCGTCAAGGCGGGGAGGATGAATCAAAGAATCAAATTTTAAAGGAGTATTTTCAGAGTGCCAGGGATGCTGGCGTGCAGTTAAGAAGCAAAGGAGACTTGCACGTGAACACTGTGAAAAAGGACCTCAGGATATTTTGCAGGTGTGATTGTTCTGGTGACAATGCACGTCAACACAGCTGACCCCGCACAAAATGGTGGCCAGAGAAACCAAGTGTAAAACAAATAACCCCCCGCCCGGCCCTAAGGACCGTGCTGAAACAATCAACACAGAGATGCTGCCAGCCGAGCGGGCCTCTCAGAGAAGAGCAGAGGAGTTCCCAAAGCTTTCAAAGAAAACCTCCAACTTGGGAAAATTTTCTATTTATTTCCAAGACTTCCCCATCTGTGACAATATTTCTGCGGGCTGTTTGAAGTGCCAGCTGCAGGGAGGGCCTGCAGTCATGCATTGCACGGCTCCGCTCTTCTGTGACGTTCCCATCTCCGCAGGACAGCCCTGGGAGAGCGGCGGGGCGCCACGGGGGCAGCGGTGCGGTCCCACCGCCGGCGCGGTGCTTAGGGCCTGATGTTCAGCGTGACAGCTCGATGGGGGGAGCCGCCACCAGACGTGCTCTCCGGCCGGAGGCAGCCTTGCCGCGCCAGACCCGGTACCTGCACCCTGCACGGGTGCCCTGTGGCACCCACAGTCCCGTGTCGCCGCACTGACTGTAGGAATGGAACCGCGCCGGTAATGTCGGCGTCGGACAGGTACCAGCGCAGACGTGCCAGGAGACGCAGCAAGCACAGCCCCACAGCCAGCAAACACTGGCGCGGTCAGCCCACGCCGCATGGTCAACCCAGCCAAAGCCAAGCACACCAACGGAGACAAAAATTTCGCCATCAAGGCAATGAAGCCACAAATGCCCTGACATGATCTTGGGAGGGAAACGCAGCCCGTGGAATCTCCACCCAAACGGGGCAGTGCAGGAGAGCGGCTGGAGGAGCTCGTCGAGGCGGGTCCCCAGTGCTGGGGACACATCACTCTGGGAGCAGAGCAGTTCTCTCCTGAGCTGCGATGACACCAATGCACCAGCCATTTGGGTGCCGTCAAGATGCTGCCCAGTTTCCACAAACAGATGGGGAAGGCTGGTAACCCCTCACGGGCTGACAGGACAGATTTGCTGTGGGTTAGGGCTAACCTCCTCAGAAGGGACATTTACGGCATCATTAGGAGCCCTCCCACCATCTGTGCTGGGCACTGGAATTGTTCTCCCCTTCATCTTTGGCTGCATGTGATGAATGGCCAAGAAGAAAAGCCAGGTGTTACTCCCAGGAGGAGCTGGGCCCCCCCGGTATTCCATCCACCGCTGCCCGTTTGGCTCGCAGCGAGCCGGGGGTGGAGGCCGCGTGCCCAGCTCTGCCTGTGAAATTTGCAGCAGGGCTCCGGGGCATTTGCAGGGACCCGGAGGCGGCAACCTCGCTTCCACCAGTACCTTCCAAAGCGTTGTCCTTTCTGGGAGCTGCAGAGCTCGGGGCTCCCCTCCCACCCATCGCGGTGAGCAGCCGTGGGGCCCGACGCCGCCGTGTCACCGGGCGCTGCCACCCCCGGCGCAGGCAGCGATGCCCACCCTCACCCCGCACCTCCTCAGCAGGTCAGCGCTCGGCGCCCAGCTGCCCTGGCAGGCACAGTGAGAGTGTTTATTGCAAGTGCACACGTCGGCAGAGCCATTTTTAATTGAAAAAATAAATAGAATACTCTGCATCACCTCCCGCTGAACCTTGCACCAAGAGCGAAATCTCCCATTTCCACCAAAGCAGTTAGCTTCTATCCTAAAGGACACATCTGGTGAGCTCCATCCTTCGCTCATTCCAGCTCCTCAACATTTTTACTTTTAACTCCTAATTAACTCCTAATCCCTGAACTCCCAAGGAAATTCTCTGTTATTTTCTTTCCTGCTCCGCAGCCCCCGTTGCCAGCAGACCCAAGTGCTGCTCATTCCATCGCAGCGACAAACACACAACCGTTCGGTAACGTTAACGTCTCACCCAGACTTACTCGGTCCACATTACATCAATCCCTGTGCAACAAACCTGAATGAACTATGGATGGGTTCTGTAATTCAAAGCAAGAACTGAGCGAGAAGGAGGAAATTATGTGGATAATAAGACACCCAAACCCTGTTCAGCAGCCCGGCCGCGGTGACCGGCCCGGCAAAGCATTGGCAAAGCAAAGCAAAGACAAATGATAAAAACTAAAAGCATCTATGGCCCCCATTATAAAATGCTTCGTAGGAAACAAAATCCTCTTTTTGTAGGTAAAAATGATACAAAGCAGAAGCTGACGATAAATTTTTCCTTTCAGTTTTAATCAGGCTTCCTGTTGTAAAAGCTCAGCAGACAGTGACGCGAGACACTGCCTCCCAACTTCGGTTCACCTTTGCCGTTCCACCAGGGACACCGTGTCAAGATTGTTCAGCTTTTTTGATGAGTGCTGCGTGGGTAACTAATGTGTAAATGCAGATACGTATAGAAAGCAGTTTTGACAGTGATGTATTGCAACTGGTTCCAGATGTCGGCGAGGGATGCTTGGCCAGGCACCTGGGGCTCGCCTGCCACGGAGCCGCACCAGCACCAAACCAGTCTTCAAATAGATCACAAGGCTTTAACTCTCCAATTATAATCTTATTAAACAACCATCACTCGAGCTTCTGCTTCTTCTCTTCCAGGATGCCTACAAAATATCTCTGTGTTGTTGCTCACATTTTAATTTTAATTAAGGGGAGATAAGCTGCAGTGTGAAGCTTAGCGTTAAACCCTGCAGTTTGGCTGTCAATGGGAAACTTAAAATCAAGCTGTTGAATCAGTCAAAATTAACCTTATATTAACGTTTAACATTTTTTACATCACTACACCGAAACTTGTACATTGCACATGCCAAACCTTTAATTAGGTATCCCCTAATTGCTAAAGTAAATGCTGAAATGGCACAACAAATCCTGCATTTCCTGTGGAAGATTACAAACAGGTAGTGGATTTGCCTTGGATATTGGAGCAAATTGCTGTGGAGTTTGTTTTAAAAGAGAAGGTCTTGCACAGGATTGTAAAATCAGCTAGAAATGCATTGCTGGGAAGCCTGAGTATCCAGCCAGGATTTGTGTCCCTTGTGCCGAGGGCTGGGCAACCGGCACACGCCGGAGTGACAGTACCCCATGAAACACCCCCAGCACCGAAACTGCCCCCCCGAGACACTCACTCCTCCCCATTCACTAACAAGAGGCGATTTAAAATAAAAATAAAAATGTGTATTGAAAAATTACTTAATTAGTGCAATAACAGTCATACTCGATGCACAATTAATGCTGACAAGCTGCTGGGAGATGTGGCCGGAGCAGTGAGCAGGCAGAGGGCACGTTACGTTCCAAGGAGCAGCATTTAACCTAGAAAACTGATAAAGTTGCACTTCTCACAGCAGAAGTGTTTGTAGCTCAGCTCCAACATCAGTGTTTGGTCTAAAGGGAATTTTTTCAAACAACCTGTCTGTCTCCCTCCTCCTCCAACACGGAACTCGGCGCTCCAATCCCGGGCTCTCGGGGGATCACCCCCAGCTCCGCTCCCTCCAGGCGGGTTTGATACCAGCTCATTGATCAAGATAGCTGCAGAAAGCAGGCACGCCGCTCATCCCGGAACAAAGAGGGAGACCTGGGCTGCTGATTTTCTCTATCGCATCAAAGGGTTCAGGACACGTTTAATAAAAGCACTAGCAGGAACCAGGAGAGGTGCTGGGAATTACGCCATAGCACCACTGCGGCGCTCGCTCCCCTTCCACCCAAACCTCCTCATCCACCACACCCCGTGCCGGGCTTGGAGCCCCCGTGATCAATACCCTTATTATGAGTAAACTGCTTAACTATCGCCTAATCGGGCGTGTTGGGTCTGGTGTCACTCGCTGTATTGATTGAGGGGAAAAAGAAAGACTGACCAGAATCTGCTACTTTTCCAGCTGGATCATCAAATTTATTTCTAACCTGCATTTAAATGATCAACCTGTAAAATTTTATTACTAGCACAGAATACACTAATGAATGGTGCCAGATAGCACAAGAGCCGTAAACTATTCCTTCCTTTCTGCTTATAGGGCTTCTGTTATGACAAACCTTTATTAGCCCTTTGTGGCATAACATAAACCACCCAGCGCCGGGATGGGCTTTTTTTCAGCCGCAGGATGGAGACTGTCCTACCACGGAGAGAAAGTTTCAGGGCCATTTTGATTGACCAGTGAGCTTTTTTCAATGACATACTCTGCATTTTGAGACAGTGGATAGGAACCAAAGGACCTTTTGCTTCACTAAAGCAGAAACTGATAAAAATGGCCTTTTCCTGAGTCAGTAAGCCAGGATAGGAGGGAGATGATACAGATATCTCACACACGGCATGTTAATGTGCAAGAGCATCCTGGTGTGAACAGCCTGGCTGCACAGGCAGCGTTTCTCCAGAGGACCGGGTGTGTGCTGATGGCAAGGGACGGTGAACATGAATGTCCTGCCCGCTCCCAGCCCCACCAGCTGCAGCCGCGGGCACTGGGGCAGCTCCGGGGCCGGAGCTCGGTCGGCTCCCTGGGCATGGGCGTGCGCAGGCCCGTGTGCCTGCGGTACTGCGGGGATGCACGCCTGTGTGCAGATCTTGCCAGATGCTGGCCCTTCTTCGCATCTTCTCGGAGGAGGAGGACTGTGAGCAGGCGCCGTCAGCATCATCCTTACCACAGCTGGCTGGCAGCAAACCCCCAGGAAACACCCCCGGCTGCAGACAGGAGCGGGGCAGCGGTGCCTGGCTCTGCCTCTCAGCGGCCCTGGCTGGTGGAAGCCAGCCCAGCCCTTCGCTCCCCGCTGGCCTCCTCTCCGAGCTCCTCTCCGCGCTGCCAGAGCCGCCCGAGCCAGACGTGTCCCCGCAGAGCCGCTGCTCGTGGCTAAGCCCTGTGCCCGTGGGAGGGACGCTGCCTCTGCCGGGCTGTGCCAGGGGGCCGGACACGTGGGACACCAGCTCTTCCAGCATGCCCCCGCTTTTCTGCCAGCCCTTCTCATTCCTTGGTCACTCCATGAGGAGTTACCAGCGCTTCTAAGCTCAGGTTGAAGGTTACTTAAAGCACTGCAGTAATCTTCACTCTGATTTTCTACTTCATCTTCTGTTTCCTGGCTAACAAACTGGTCAGAAGTTGTGTCTGGAAAATCCCAACATGATTTGGGCAGCTAATACCGAGACAGAATATCGGGCAAGTAATTAAGATGGTTGGATAATTGCGAGGAATGTTAATTCTTTCTTCCAGGCTTTGTAGCTGAGAACAACGGATGGTTTGCGACCAATCCTGCCATCAGGACGCCACACGCCGTGCGGGGGAGCGAGTCGCGGAGCACGGGGGCCCAGCAGGTGCCTACACATATGACAAACCACGAAATCCTACAGAAAATTCCCACTATTCTGGGTGCGCTGCTGCTGTTCTGTACCTTTCACTGCCTTCGGAAGACAAGGAGGAGGATTATGATGAGACACGCAATGGGGATTCATGGCTATTTTTTCCTGAGGATACGGGTCCTGAATTAAAACCCACTGAAGTTAATGGTTTTCTAATGGGGGTATTCTACTTTCCCACTCTCTGGACTCAGCCCCCGGCTCTCCTCGCACCAGCTGACCCAAGCCCTAGCACCAAAAAATGCCCCCTCCCCTCCTTTATTTTGATGGCTTTGTGCACTGGGATGGGTTTGCTGAGTTAATAACTGGGTGTGCTACAGGACAAGAGGACGCCCGATCCTACCCGCTACTGCGTCTCCAGTCCTGCATGAGCTGCTGCAGGGCATACAGCCTCCCCCCGCACACGTTTTCTGGTTACGAACACAAAAGTTGCTAAGGAACACACGCGTTTCATCATTGCCATTTGCAACTAGACTACAAATCAGCAACATATTTAGAGAGGCATCCCTATGCCTCTCATTCTAGGTAAAATACCACATGAGCGAAGATTTGGGCTTCAAACAGACAGGACGTAAATGCAAGTAGGAAACATATTTGGAGGCTAAGTTGGGAGCCCTTTTTCACGCAGAGAATCCTGAGCGTGGAATGGGCTGGCAGGCAGGTCCAGCCAGGCAGAAAGGCTGAGATCATTCAAGAAACAATTAGAGAGCATCGTGTGGGGAGCGGAGTACTTAGCAGGGAATGCACCCTGATGCTCCGATGGGCTTTTACTCAATTTAACAACGCATCTCGCAGCCTCGCAGCCTCTGGTATCCTCTCCTCTAGGCCTGGGCAGCCAGTTGTGAAGAACTTTCCCCAAATATTTTTGAAAATCATTCCCTGGGCTGTGACAGGGGGGCAGTGACAAGCCTCCTGTGGGGGCGGGCGGAGGGGGCCATGTGGCATTTCCGAAGCTGTTTGTGGCACGCTTGGGTCCTGCCGTGGGGGCCAGAGCCAGGGCAGAGCGTGGGCCATGCCGTGGGAGCCGCGCTCCCGCCGCCATGCCCGTCCTGCGGCGCGAGGGTCTCGCCTGGCTGGCGCCAGGATGGAGCCGCACGTGGTGCTGTGGGAGGGGACCAACCACCAGCCCCCCATCTCACAGGCCAGTGGAGAAGCAGCACACCACCGCGGGGACACGTTTAGTCTCCGTAGGAGCTACCGATGTGCCAGCTGCATGGGGACTGCTCTCCTGCGGCGCGCGGGAGAGGAACAAAGTCAGGTTCAAGCACCGGGCACCGGCTACCGCCTGTCTAGAAATAGCACTCGCAGACAAACTCTGCTAAATGCGACAAAAATGCTTGCATCCCATTGACACAAGGCCCCATGCTGTGACTTGAACTAACAAATATTTCATGATCTGTATGTGAAAATCTACAAATGAAAAAGAAATTACCGTAGGCACACAGTCCTCCAACTAAGTAGTAGTAAAAGGAGTTAAGAGACACTAAGGAGGCATGGTCGCTTATCACAAATATTCTCCCAGAAAAATAATAATAATCATCAAAAATTGCATTTTAGGACATCGACATTAAGAATATGCTGCTTTAAAATGTGCTCTTTATCTCAGAGACAGCATGAGTGTACACCATGTGATGGAGCAGTTGCTATGGTAATGCTCTTTATTGAATAGCCGGCTAAACAAGTGCATAAAGCCCATTTAGAGAATGGCATGTGCAAGTCCATGGAACTCGCACAACAGCCAGCGTGGGAGCAACGGCCCCCAGCCCGGGGCGCTTGCGGACCCACGTAAAGCTGGAGGGCTGGACTCTGCGGGATTGATAGTAATAGCTCGGGTTATTCCCCAGGTACGCGCTGGTGCTGCAGCTCCCGGTCCCCACAGGACGTGCCGAGGACGGGGGTGAGCGTGAGGGCAGGGCAAACGCCCGGCAAACCGTCCTCTGCTCAGGCTGCGCGAGAGCAGCCAGCGCCGCCGCCAGCGCCGCCGAGGGACAGGGGACCCCCACGGGTTCCCCCGCAGCCTGCAGCAGAGCAGCCGTCCCCACCGCGGCCACCAGCACGGCCAGCCCAGCTCCCGCGCCTGTGCGTGGCGGAGGTGGACACCCCACCACCAGCTCTTGGTGCAGAAAAGCAAAGCTGCGGTTTCCCAGAGGCATTCCAGGAGGAGCCCTGCGACGGAGGGTGGTGGGACACCTCCTGCTCACCCCGCGGGGACAGCTGTGCCACTCGCGTCCTTCATGGTGGCCAGAGGACGCCCGCACGGCGGGCTGGCCATGCCAGGGACCATCAGGGAGGACAGGGAGCATCACAGCGGTGGGTTCTGCTCAAACTGAGCACATGGTATGGCCACATACACACATATATATATATGTATGTATTTGTGTGTGTGCGTACATGTGTCGCGGAGGAAGCTCTTCCCTGCGGACACGTCGGGAGTCCGGGGACACTGGGCAGAAGCAGGAACAGCTCTGGGGAACACGACTCCCCGCAGGCACCCCCAGACAGGACCCTCCTGCCATCCCTGCCACGACGCCCCGCGCCACCCGCCTGCACCGCAGTCAGCCCTGGCTGCCGGGACCACCGCACCCACCCTGTGAGCCACTGAAAATCCCTTTTCTAAAGTATCGTGACACAAGGAGGGCACAAAACTAACTTTGCATTCTGCCATCATTTCCAAAACTTGTTTGCAAACACTACATTTTTATTTTACTTATTTAGGGAAAATTACACAATTCTTCATAGCACAGTTTAAAAATAACTCCACTATTAATGCAGGCCCTTTATTTAATCACTGGCTAATTTACTCCTGACAGAAAGTAAATTCCACTATTTTCTGTGAGGCTTTATGAAATTGCCATCATTTTTAATTAATTCTTAATTAAAATATATTACACCACAGCTTCTACCCATCTCTCTTGATATTCTAACATAATCAATTCAAGACCATTTACATATCATTAATTAAAAGCCTTCCTCTCTCATCCTTAAAATCATAATGAGGCTCTATTTCTCATTAGCAGCCTTTAAGGGATAAAATAACAATACAGACAAGAATGAATGGTAATTTCAAAAACCTCTTTTCTGCTCTCACAGCCTCTCGGACCGGACAGTGACATTTCTGAAGTTGGCTGCCGACGGAGTTCCGGCACCTTTTGCCAACAATAACTACCGCGCACTCCAGCCTCACCATCGGCCGCCACAGTGGAGCGGCGCTGGGTTTGCTGACCCCGGCGCCAAGGCCAGGAGCCCCGCGGAGGTGGCCCGGGGGGAGCGGAGCTGCGCCGGTGCCCCCGCGCCCCGGGCAGCAGCGCCCGGCCGAGGCGGGACACGCGGCTCCGCACCCGCCGCTCAAGGCCCAGCGCACCTGGAGGGGTGGCTGTGCCCCACGGCCAGCGGGCCACCCGCCAAATGCACCTTCTGCAGCCCACGGGCTTTCGTCCGAAGCCAGGACGAGCCCCCACACCCTTTGCAACTGCCACACACAAAAATGTTCCAAATTCCAAGACTTTAAATATGAAGAGGGGACAAGGACAGAGAGAAATTCAATTTCACATGTGCTGTTGTTTTCTAGTACCTGCCAGTGTCAGGATGGAATGCATCCCATCGGTGTTAGCGAGGAAGGGCTGAGACAGGGAAGACAGTGTTAACTTCCAGTAATCAAACTCCAGAGCCAAGATATGTTTCATGCGTTCATAAATGAGCTGTGAGATATGCTGCTACTGTAAAGATTTACCATTTATTGATAACGAAAGGTAAAAATTAACCACCTATTCAACGATTCTTTTCCTCTTCTAGAAGTTTAAAACCACATACATTCCAGAAAAGATTTACTGCAACTCATGGCTTTTAACCTGCTATTTTCAATATTTTGGCTGTGAGTTAGAAAATTAATACAACTTCCACTATGATTATTTTTATGATTACTGTAAAATAAAATTTCATGGCACATCTTTTGCCTTGAGCAGCCGGGACAATGACTGCCTTTTCTGCACTCAGGAATAGGCTGAATTAAACCTTAATTTGTTATTTACCTTTTTTTAATACGGTTTATTATTCACAGCAACTCCTAGGCAGACCCTGAGCAGGGGAGGGAAGCAGAGCTAGTATCAGAGAGTGACAAAAAACAACACAAGTAATAGACAAAAAATCAGATCTATGTCTCGGGAATGTTATGCAGAGTTATTGTCACCAACATTAACGATATCTAGGTGCTGCATATCAGGCAAATCAGATTTATATCACTGTCTTCTGCCAATTGCAGGTGCTCCACCACAACTTGTCAAGACAGCCTGTCTGAGTCTTCACACGTCAGACAGAATCACAGCACTTGGTGTTTTGGTCTGTTGACAGCAATTTATTTTGATGTGTTGTCACAATACGGAATTCTTCGAGGCTCTGCACCACGGTGCCAGCGAGTCCTACTGTACTTTCCTGCTGCCAGATGCTACAGGTTCGTAGAGGGAAAAAACACTGACAATTTATAAAATAAATAAATAAAAAAAAAAGAGGGAGGTTTTGTAAGTGTTCTGAAGATGCCGGAGCTAAAAGGCGTCCTGCGAGCATGGCCAGGGGATGGGGAGCCCGGCAGGACAGGCGCTGCCGGGGACCGGAGGGGGGGTTTGCCCCCACGCCATCACGGCAGCGGTCACACTAGGGACCTGGAGCCAAGCATGGCACCGAACGCGAGCTCTACCCGCCAGCAACGCGGGCGCTGCGACCCAGCCGTTCCCTGGGGGACACACAGCATCCCCCTCGACTGCGCGGGTGCCACAGGCAGCGAGTCACAGCGGCCACCGCCGGGCCAGAACGAACACCCTGACCCAGGGAAAGGGGGTCCCCGCTCGCTGGCGAAGGCAGCGCCCGCCACGGGCTGCAGCACCGGCCCGCCAGTCCCCGCGTCTCTGCATGCACTTGTCTGAGGAGCAGAACATGGCCATTGTCCTGCCGAAAATTAAAGGGTTCGGTCCTGTCGAAGGTGGCTGTCTCTCGCCTCAGGAGGTGCCCTTTGGGACGGCCTCAAAAAACCCCAAAGGGGTTCACTTTTCCCAGGAAGCAGGAGCCCGGCCTCTCCCTTCCAAAACACAGTGGTTTTTTGACCGCATCCAGTTTGAATCCTGAGCTACTTTTCTAGATCTGGAGCTATTTTGACGTGGGGTTTTCCCCCGGCCCCACTGTCCCCTGCCGGCTGTGCCCCCTCCCGCCCCGCTGCAGGCTGCATGAGAAGCGTTTCCCGAGGAGGAAAGTGGGCTGATTACAAGTAAAAAAAGAAAAAAAGAGAGAGAGGTAAGTAATAGTGGGGAATTCTTTTCAAGGACTGCTTGATTAGAAACAACCACATTCATATTCAAACCTTTTAGAAGCCAAGTTGCCTTTCTCAACAAGGTGTCTCTGCGGATATTTGCCCTGCTTTGTTATGGGACTCCTGACACTTCTAATAGAGCTTCTAAATAAAAAAAACACAGTGCATTTGTACTGCCAGGCAATAACCTTCACATTTTACTCTTCATTCATAATGAAAATTAAGGGCACATGACCTGCATGCTAGGTGGCTTCCAGGACCACATGCGAGCACATGTAGAAAATGTGTGGCGGTAAGTGCTGCGGCCGTAACGGGAGGGTGGAAACGCCTGCGGGGGGGCCCCGGCCAAACATAACGGGCGCTGCTTGTGCCGCACGGTCCCAAGGCCACCTCGGGAGGCTGGCTGGCGAGAAAAGCATTCCTGCGCTGTAGTAATGCCGCATGAAAATCTGTTTGTGATTATTTTTTCATTCAGAAATATGATACAATAAAGATATCACTATTATTCTGTGTTTATACCGGAGGAAAAAATAACTAATGCAATTTGATCCCATACAAAAGCACAGCGCTCGCAGGAAAGAAGGCTGTAATTTGACAATCAACCCTTATGGAACAAACCTGATGTGCTGAAATGTTTATTCCAGAAGAAATACTTCCAGAGAACATTTCAGTGAAATGGGGTAAAATGTAGAACATCGATATGAAAAATACCACCACTCAGGAAATAAGTATAAGTACCAGTCCGTATGCATCTGTGGATCGGCTACGTACAGCACGAGTACCGAGGAGGCGGCACGGTGGCGGGGTGTCCCTGGCATCAGCCCAGCCCCTCTGGCCACCCAGCTGCCAGGAGGGAGCGGGAAGGAAGAAAAGCAATGGGCGGGCAGCAGGAGAGCTTGCGCGGGGCTGGCCTGGGACATCGGGAGCAGCTCTCGGGGCCGTGGCTGGGGCAGGATGCCGTGCACAAAGAGTTTGGGGGTCTCTGAGCTGGAAGGGCGAGCCCCGCGTTGAGAGCTGGCCATGGGCTTCTCACAGGGAACAGCACGCCCACGCCGAGGGGAGCCAGGTGGCACCAGAAGCACCTTCCGAGGGGAAATGCTCCCGAGTGTCCTCTTCAGCCCTCCAGCAGCCTTCGGCAGGCTCAGGACCAGGAGCTGAGCGACAGCCTGGCTTTCTTGCCACTGCCTTTAAGGGACATCCTGCGGCCCAGGAGACTGCGGAGCACCATGCTCGGCTAGGGATGGGCAGGGGTGCTCTGGCCCCTGCCACCACTGCCTCCCTCCCTCCCAGCGTTGTGCGGGATAACCGGAGGCTGCCCACCGAGGGGAAAGCAGTGCCAGCCTGGGTACCAGCGGTGTGGGGTTCAGGTCAGAGCGGGGTCAGCTGTGGCGGGGGACGGGGATGCCCATGTCCCGCTCCTCGTGCCGCGGTGGCGGTGCTCTGCCAGCCCAGAGAGGAGCAGCAGCACGGGAGCCGCGCGGGGCAGGGGCACAGGCGCAGGCGTCCTCCCGAGAGCTTCTGAGCAGCGCCGTGTCTGCGTGGTGCGGAAGTCTGTGCAAGTGTGGGAGACTGCGGGCATGTGTAAGTGGTACAAATAAGAGAGTTGGGTCTGAAGACTCCATTTGGGCAACCTGCCATTTGATCCTCATTTCCCAGTGATCACTATAACCAAATGGAGTCAATGACGCGGACACCAATTAACACATGCCACTCCGATTTGCTTTTCTGTGCCATACTTTATTAAACACTTTCAGATGTAATTGAACAACATTGTTACACAATTAAGCACCATACAGTACTGCACTTTAAAACAAAAGCTATGACAGTTCTGTACTCTATTAGCGCTGTTAGATACTGTGTAATGTAGTAAGTAATTAAAAGCTAAAACTACAGTACTGTAACAATCCTAATCAGACTCCAATTCTAGTAGCAATAGAAGTATATTAATTTTTCAATACAGTGCAAGTACCTCAGCATTATCCTCCAAAAACTACACATTGCCTGCTCCAAGAATAACCAGAGACATCCTCTTTTTGTGCTGGAAAAACGGGAGCCACACTGTGACCGTGCCGGCGCAGAGCCGGTGGGGAGGAGACCCACTGCCCCAGCGCCACGGAGGACGGGGCACCGTGCCGGGAAGGAGGTGCACCCACCGCTTCCCTACCACTCGCCATCACCCTCCTGCACACCACCGGCAGCGAGACACCGGCTTCATCGGCCTGGCTGCTCGTCAGATGCACCGACACCATGGGACAAACCTGCTCCGTGACCCAGCTGCATGCGGGGGGGGATCAGGAGCCAGCAGGGATCGGGAGCTGGCGGAATTGGGAGCTGGTGGGATCAGGAGACGGTGGGTCTCCACTCCCGGTGCAGTGCCGGCGCACGAGCGGGGAGGCAGTGGCTGCGCCACCACGCACGCGGCCCTGCCAGCCCCTCTCCTCGCACAAATGCCATTTCTGCATATGGCAGGGACTCGGGAAGGGCAGCGACACCTTCCCGGGGAGATACTCTGCTCGATCCAGACTGGGTGAGGACAAGGCAGTGCTGCTGCCGGGGGCTCTCAGAGGTAGCGGCGGCGGCAGGGCTCCCAGCAGCCGGGCGTGCGGAGGGTGGAGGGGCCCCCACCCATGTCACCCGCCTGGTGTCGGAGGCTGCACTTTCAAGAACACTTCCAGCTTCTGTCTCTCAGGATAACGAAATGTCACCGCTACACTAATCAATTCTGCGGCGTTAAGCATAGTATGTGGCTGCAGCGTTAACATGTCTTTCTGCTGTCCCCCTGGAGATGATATTTTGTCGCTGTAACATGTAACTGAAATAATGTGTGTGTGTAAAGCACGGTGGAAATCCAACTATCAGCCACACGGCCCCACCAGAACCTGCTCCCTTCCCACTGTTCTTAGAAACTCCAGCTCCGTAAGAGCCGCCCCGCAGAGAGGGAGAACACAGTTGTCCACGGACACAGGTGGAGACACAGGTTGGGAAAGAACAGATCCCACGGCCAGCACCGCTTTGCCGAAAGCAATCTTTTCAGCTAAAGCACCCAGTATAAACCAGATGTCTCACCCTCATGAAGGGGAAGAAGCCTTAGGACACACCAGCCCTTCTCTTTCCCTACTGAGTCCACCACTTCATGGCTAAGAAGGAAGATTAAGAATTCATCCCAAACACTAACACTGTGTTAGAGCATTTTAAGAAAGATGCTCCTTCAGCAGCACACTGAGGTTCAGAAAATTGAGCTCACGGGGACACAGCAAATTTTTTCCCTTGCCAGTCACACATTTTCTGGAGCAGAGCACGTTCAGGTGCTGGTCCTGAATGTCTTGGTCCTCACTTCTGCCCAGAGAGGACAGTGTCTGCTCAGGTGTCACACAATTGCTCTAACTACCACAGTTGTCGCAGCGCATGGTCTCTATCTTCTGTGCCAAAAGGTGGGATTTTCAACAGAGAGATGCTCCTCGTCTCCCAGTCGAGCAGAACACTCTGCAACCCACCTACAATCCTGTGCCGTTCACTGGGAGTGCACTGGGTCTGGGCTGGGAAACATGAGCTTAAATCTGCCCCTTTTTCCGGCAGAATACTCTTCGGTTTAGGAAAGGTCGCAAGAGCTTGCAGAGACCCAGATCTCTTTGCCTCCCCTCTAATAACTCAAACCTTTCAGCTGTGTCCCCCCCAGCACCTCCCTGCTCCAGTCCTCACCACAAACAGCACGGGCACCGCTGAGGGAACGGCGGATTCTTTCCTTCAGAGCAAGAGGGAGGAAATAGCAGGAGACGGGGAGATGTAATTACAATATTTCAGATTAGTGGGATGAGCAGAATTGAAGCACAGACAACAAAAGAAGGTTCTTCATCAGACAATCTGCCTGGGGAAAAAAATGGAACTAGAACAAAAAAAAAAAACAACCAAAAGAAAAAATCCCCACCCCTCTCTGGTATTGCCAGGCTTTGGAGCACCCGTGATCAAAACCTCTCAGAAAAGTGCAAAACAATACAAAGTCAAAGGCTGACACAAACATGCCACAGCCACCATCCTCCTCCCTGGCTGCTGCTTCCTCCTGCCCCACAAACTAGTTCATATTTCAATGGATGAAGCAACAACTAATGCAACGCTGCATATTAATACACATCAGCCTCAAAAAAAACCATACGTATTTCCACATGAAAATTAGTCAAGATTCCCACTCCTTGGTGCCTTGGGAACAGCGCTACCATGTTTATGTTTAGCGCTGCATTATTTCTGAGCGTTGTGACCCATGAAGTGCTTGATTTATGGGAGAGCTTTCAGTATTATGTTGGAGCACAACTGGATGTACCATTAGTGACGTGAGGCGATGCCTGGTGGAAAGTACCTGCTCATCAGCAGGAATACTGTACTGCACCGAAATATTTCTAGTCTACTGGCTTGTAAATTTAAAGATAAATTTTAAAAAGCTACTAAATAAATAGTAATATATACACTTTTGATAGACTCCAATTAACTTTATTATGCAAGTTTGATGATTTAAGCCATTAAAACTTCCGAACTGCATTATAGTTACCATGGCTTCATAGTTAAACTCCATCTTGAGTACCTACAGGATTGGATGAGGACAGACAAACTTTAATGGCAGCTAAAAAGAGGCTTAAACACAAGGACTGCAACGAAAGTGTGAATTCATCAAGACAACACTGAGCTACCGCTTTTGGTTGGAGAGTACATTACACCTCCTGTGTCCCAGTCCCTCTTCGTGGAGGAAGATGTCCATTTTGATGCTGGTACATAAGAATATAATGAATTTACCCAGCATTTTCATAAACCAATGGACCCTCCGAGTGGAGCTGATAACACAGTGTCTCTCAGAAAGCTCCCCAGCGGCACCTCGGGCGCCATGGGCTGTCCCCTGGATCCTCTCCCTTTGGGCAATCGTGTATTAAATGTTCACTTGAGACTGCTGGAAAGTACTCAGAAATGTGTGGACTGAAGTCCATGCTGCCCAGAACTTTTTTATCAGTTACACACTTCAGATTATTGAGCTGTGCTTTTACAGTTATTTATAAAAAACTGTGTCTGCCAACTTTGCTCCTGAGGTAGAGCGAGAATGTGTTTGATGCCAAAAGCAGTCTCTGTTACGTTAGTCAGGACCTGGTACGACAGGAATGACTGAAAATGACTTGATCTTTTAACCAAGATTGTAACTAAAGAATTTGAATCAATTCCCAAGACGCTCTGTCAGCCACACCCTACAACAAATACTCTGGATGTGAAAAGGGTCAGCCTGGCAGACAGAAGACGCATTGTCTCCACCAGCAGGAAGAATGTGACCTAAAATACACACCATGTACTGGGCTCCCCCCGACCGAGGCGATAAAAAACCCAGCCACTGCAAATACAGCACTTATTGGCAGCATCCGAGCACAGATACTCAACCACCCAAATGACCTTTTTTCCCTTCAACAGTCCTTTTGAAGCAAAATTTGTGGTGAAGGCTTCTTGCTTAAAGAATATATGGGCTTATGTCAAATACATCAGCCCAGGGACTGATAATTGCTTGGGCTTTGAAGGCACTGGGGCCAGGCACTGAGAATAAAACGGTAAAGGGAATACAGCGGTTATTTATTAACTTTAGCCCCCAAAGCCTTGTTATATTCCCAAATCACAATCCTATTGGCATGAGAGGCTGCTGAGATGGAAATCTCTTAACAGCTGCCTCTCCTGCTTCAGAGCCTGTGCTCCCCTCCGGTGCTGAGTGATGAGGTGGCTTTAACACCCACTGGAGGTACAGAATTGAATGCGTCCCATAAAAAAATCATGTACTGCCCTAAAAAAAAGCTCAAAATCCAACAACACCCCTTTTTCATTCAAGCGCTTCAAAAACAAAGTTTGTATCTGAACTCTCTCCTCTCCCGGGCTGGTGCTGCTGAGCAGGACTGGCAGATGCCCCCCGAGCCCCGGCTCCGCGTCCCCCCGTGCTGGCAGCGTGCTGAACCAGCCTCGCTGACCCCACTCCTAAAGAACTTTTGAGATTATGTCTTGAGGCTTACATGGGACTTAAGCGCTCCCTTGGCCTTCCGCTGGCCGGGGCAGGTCTCACCCGCAGCATCGCCGGCAGCAGCGAGTGGGTACAGAAAATACGAACAGCAATGGATGAAATAATCCAAAGTAACAAGGGAAGAAGCCACCTTCACTCGTAAAGGAAGGAGATGCACTGATTTTTAAAACCAAAGCCACAAAATCTGTGTTGCCGAGCATGTTGTTTGATGTTGACTATTGTCACGGAAATGAAAGGCATTTGGGATTTGTGCCATTAAGGAGGAAGGATGAAAAATCTCCAAGATGCTTGCAAGCACAGACATCTTTCTGATACAGAAAATATACACTTAAAAATAATTTTGACTGCTTCTGGAAACCAGCCTACTGGCTTTTGGAGGGGTTTTTTACGGTCGTTGATTCTGGCTTGTAAAAGAGAAGTTCATCAGGAGGAGTGCTGGAAAGGAGTCTCGCAATTACTTGCAAACGTACTTGCAGTCTTTTAAAACTCCACCCAGCAGAGCTGCCATCAGTGTAGTTCATAATCCTAGATTTGAACAGCTTTTCTGACTGCAAGCTGTCTGGGTAATTGCTAAGCTGTCTGAGAATTACTATTGAACTCTGTCCTTTTTTATCTCACTGACTGACTACTATTTGTTATTAGTCCAAGTAATAATAATATATTAATGCACATGCTTAATATACAGAAGTATATGTTTGTATTGAAACTGCACTGCACTCTGCACTCTTAAGTGTAGAAAAGTACCGTGAACAGAGCGAACAGTCACGCAGAAAACCAGCTATCATCTTCCCAAAGGCCATACAAAACCATAGACTCGGTACTGAGTAATTCCTACACAGGAAATGCTTTGCACTGACTGGCAACGCTGGAAAACTCTAGGAATTTCCTACATCAGCCCTGAGCAAGCATCCCTGAACCCTCATCTGGCTGCAGGATCCCAGACCCACTCCCACCTTGCTGTTGATGTGAAATGTTGCCTGTTAGCAGAGGCGACAGGAGCAGAGCCGCAGGGAATGCCACCCAGCGCCCAGGGCTGGAGCTCTCGCGAGCTGGGGCAGAAGAGCAGGGTGAGGCACCACCTTGCAGCTCCCAGTGCTCCTGCTCGGGGACATTCGCTCCATGGACGCCCCTTCCTCCCCCTGATGCCTCGGGTCCCTCCCCAAGCCGCCCCCACGGGAGCCCATGAGCGAGGGTCACCTTTCCCAGCGGGGGCCGAGGAGGCGCAGACCATCTCCCCGCTGGTGATGGTCCCACTCTGGACCCACCTCGCGCGAACAAGCCCCCGGAGCCAGGCACCTGTGGAGCTTGGCACACGTGTTGGGAGCAGCTGGATTGCTGGGGTACAGAGCCCCAGGAGCCCTTTTTTACTATGAAAGCTGACCTAAACGCAAAGCTTAAATATATGAGGTAGACTCATGGTCTGAGTGAAGAATTCTGGTTTTGCTGACACCCCCAAACTAAGCCAAGCCATCCCCTGAAGACGGACGCATTGGTGCATCATCTACGAGTGCCCCGGTGGCACAGTGGTCACTCTGGACACTACGGGAGCTCCACACTCATAGTCTTCAAGAAAAAGATCCTCTTATCCAAAAGTCTTGGAAAGTAATGTTTTCTCCATGGAATGCACTCCCTGCCTCCTCTTTTGTTTCTAAAGAATAGTGCGAATCTTTTGCATCCGTGTACAAAGTGTATTTATGCTTTTAAAGAGAAATACAGCCCAAATTTGAGGGAATGGGACACGCTTCCTTCAGGGGCAGCACAGTGACACTGGAAGTCTAGATGTCAGTATATCCTGAGGAATCCGGTATCTCAGCTGTGTCTATGTAACTTCTATTAACAAACGTATTTACAGGAGTTTATGCATAACAGTGATCACTACCCCACCACGTCACTTGACAGAGGCTCCCATCCTCACACAGAGTATCTGTGCATTATAACGTGGTTAGAAGTTGGTGCAATTTTTTTACTTGTAAAATGAAAGCTGTAAAAGGTTGACTTAAGAAAACAATTCTTTTTTGTTGACCTCTACACAAAAAGAGAGAAATGACCTGGCTAATCGGGTTAAGCACCCTTCTGCAGAGGCACCCGCTGGAGCCTGCCTGGAGCTGCCGACTAACTCATGGGGAAGCATAATGGCAGTGGTCGATACATTTAATTTCTTATTAGCAAAACACTAATCAATAGTCCAAACCAATTTTTTTTTCTCCCCTTCTATATTTTATGACTATCTGTGGTGGGGAAAAAAGAAAAATTATCCACACTGTCATTAGCTGTTCTTTTAATTACTACCTGCACATGGTAGTTGGTTAGAGTGCAGATGAAGTTCTTGATGCAGATGACCTGACAACAGTTAATTGTGAAACTTGATATAAACAATACCCATCAATGTATTTTTCTTTAATAGGAATCATGAACTTATTTCTCACATTGTGACACTTTTCCTTTTTGCCAAGACTCGTCATTTTGTCTCCCATAAAGGCCAAGAATTCAGAATCATATGACTATTTGAACCATTGCATCCTTCTCTTAAAAACGTATTTATAGACCTTATCTTTGTGAAGGAAAGCCTCATATGAAAATAGCACACAAATTTTTTAAAATAAGCTTCATATGTGAAATTCTGGGCTATTTAAGGTACAAAGCTTTCACTGACTGCTATTGTGATGACTATTTTGATGTCATTCTTAAAAGTCCTTATTCTGAGATTTTGATTTTTTTTTTAATCATTATTCCAATGCAGAACAAATGCCATTTCCTTCTTAAATTGGCCACTTCAGCGACAAACTACTCCCTCTAGAAGAGGATCCATTGGAAGAGCTCAGTATGTTTGGAGTATCTTGGCCTACATCCAGACTCCCGTATCACTGATCAAAATGCTGGATACAGTCAAATTAGGACAAAAGAAAATAGTATAAGCCCCGTATGTTAAAGCTTCCCCACACCAGCCTTGGGTCAGGGCAGGCGGCTGAGCGGGGGAACTAACGGCTGCGTGAGAGAAGGGCTGCTGCTGCGTCCCGCACGCACGGGCAGCGTCGCCGGAGCCATGGTAGATGGGCTGCAAGGCTGTACCAAGAACAGCAAGAGACACGAACTTTTTGATTAAGAATGAGGACGTGGGCGACCAGCAACCCGCAGGGAACCGGGGGCCGGTCCACGGCTGCTGTGAAAGCTGCGGGCAGGGCTGGCTGCCGCAGCCAGAACCCAGCGCCTCCCCCCGCCACTCCGGCAGCCATGGTCCGTGGAACCTTGTGCCAATACAGAAGGTCCCTATTACTGATGAATTATTAGATACAGCAATTTGTATGATTTAAAAAAAATACACAATTCGTATTCAGATATTTCGTTTTCAAGGCTCCTTTCACTGCAGAAGCAATGTAACACATGCTTTCTTATGTAAATAATGCTTCAAAACAATCGCACGATAATTATTCAGTCCAAACCAAACAACAAATACTAATTAAACTGAATAGAAAACAGCGCAGCAAAGAAAAGCATGCAGAGGGCCTTGTGCTGTTCGTAGTGATTTCAACCAAAAATAAATGCTGTGAGTAGGAAGGTGCCATGTAGGGATCTCCACCTAACTTGTTGTTCTGTTATTTGCACAGTTTTAATAGGATTTTTCTATTAATCTGTGACAAACCATGAAATTTTATATTTTCACCATGACCAAGCCATGAAATTTGCCAACTTTGTCCATGATTTACACTGGGTCATAGTTATAAGGTCTGTTATGCTTTTTAACTAAATAACTACTGAAGCTTCCCCTTTGGACAGAATGAAGAATTTGCCTATAATTAAAGCAGGAATTGTTAACTGCTGGCAGTAAAAGTTTACAGCATTGTTTGACAGTCGCAAAGATAAGCCAGTAAAACCCTGGGATGCCGTGTCTACCTGCGCTTCCCACATACCCGAACAATAGGGTTATATCTCTCAGCATCACGAAATCAATCTCAGATTAGGTAATGAAATATGCACCAGCCTTTTCCCAGAACCTTTGACAAATCACACACAATCCTAAATCTTCATAAATCACGATTAAAGACAAGTATATCATCACCAACGCATATATCTTCCCATGCCTGACCCAGAGACTAATGAGAAAAGGCCTAGACTATCTCATCTGATTAATTAATTCAAAATGTCTGCTGTTATTCAAATGTGAGGCTGGTATTATTTGAATAACACTTGACAGCAGTGCCTGAAGATATCATTTCTGATTTGTGAAGCTGCTGCTGCATAACTGATGATAGTTTATGAAAATGTTCCATCGAAGCTGCTTTTCTTGGCACAACTGTGAAAGATTTTCTGGAGAGAGGGATTTTTGTCAGTAGTTGATGTTGCTAACATTGTCAAATATTTCTAAAATCTGTAACATCTTGGAAGCCCTTTTTTCCTGAAGCCTCACGTGAGTATTAGTTTCTTGGTTCTCTAGGAACTAAATATCCCAATATGTATATACATTTGCAGCAAAGCCAAAGGCAGACAAGTTTGACCCCTTCTGTACTGCCTGTTCTTCACCAGCTCAGAGGACAAAGCGTCATGTCTCCCGGCCAAAGAAGGGCTCAGAGAACCAGCCCTCTCTGACCAAAGGCATTTTACTTCACACCCGCGCTCAGTGATATGTTCCTAAGGATGTTTTTTAAAGATGGGAAGGATAAGTACTACAATTCCATACTAAGATGTGCCTGAGCACTGATTTTGAAGGAAAAGCCCAGGCTGTGGCCCAGTCGCTGTCACCAAAAGCTACAAGCCACCACTGCAGCGTGAAGGGCTCCGGGCGCAGACCACAGGACCCTCGGCGGGGGGAAAGCAGAGCCTCCTCCTGCTCCGGGACATGCCTGGACAAAAACCAGCTGCTTCTGCCCCAAACCCTGGTGCCCACGTGAGGGCCCTGCTCTAATGAGAAGGATTTTGCTACCTGGAGAACATGTTTCAAACAAAACTTACAGCAAAGGCTTCAGTGTTTTTTTCCCTGGAGTATTTATGTGCTGAGCTGTGCTGGGGCTCTGGTGGGGCGAGTGAAGGGCAGCACCTGGGTTAATGTAAAGGCAGAGCATCCGCCCGCCCGGGCTGGGATTTCCAGCGGGACGAAGGGCTGGATCCAGACCCAGGAGGAAACCAGTGCTTCCTTGAGTGCCAGCAGCTCCCACCACACCACAGGGGATGGGGAAGATGCTCAGCACTTAATTTCACAGCACCTATGGTAAGAGCCGTGGGAACAGCATTCTGCAGGTCACTGGGCCTTTCACGGCTGTTACTAAGAATAATTTCAATTACAACTCTGTACCGATTTCTTAACAGGAATCTTCATTTTAAACTTTTCTTTTTCCAGGAGATAATAAAAATTAGCATTTTATTCTAAATACACCATGCCACAAAATACCTACAACCCATTACAACCAATTTTTTTTATTAGTGGAATGTGAAATGTGATGCCAGGCTCATAACAGTTTTAAAACTGTGCTATTCTGAAGCTGTGTAGCCATAAGCACTAAAAGAGAGGATGTAAAATGTATGGTCTAAAACGAATATAAATCAATCATTATGACAGAAGTAGCACTTATTTGAGAGTCAGAAGTGAACAAAATATTCTGTGTCAGCAAAATGTCTCCTGTCAAAACCTGCTCTTTAAAATTTCACTACAATGTGCTGAGACAAATGTCCTTTGCAACTCCATGTAAGGAAGCATGTTCTAAACCTTCATAATTCAAACCTTCCCTGTTTTCAGGCAAAAAAGCAAGCTGTAAATGGTTGTATATTCCTGCTGATGAAGTAAACGCCGTGCTCCTAGCCATGGCAAGTGTCAAATGCTGCTGGCTCCCCCCGCCAGCTCTCACCGTGGACAGACGGCGAGACAGCCCTCACCTCTCATCCACTCACCAGGAAACGCCGAAGATGCATCAATGGTTTTATCTGGTCTGCTTTTTCCTTAAAAGCGAATATGAAGCTCGTGGAGGTCGAAAGACCATCAGAATGAAACTAAATCACTAGGACCCTGGCAGGTACCCATGCAGTTTCCCTATCTGCCCTGCGGACCGGCCCCGCTGCGACCCGCTGGGCGGTGGGGCGGCATCAGAGGAGCTCTGTGCCGGGAGCACCACGTGCCCATCCAGCATCCTCTGGTTACGCCTGTGACCATCTTCCCCCACCATGACTCTGCCAAACAATACACCGAGGGTGCCGCTGCATCCCCCCTGCACAGGGATGCTCCGCCACAGGCAGGTCTGGTCCCCACTGCATCCCTGACATCCAGGTCCACACTGCCATCCGGACATCCAGCGCTTCCTTCCCACCATTCCCAACTCCCTCGGCCCTCTCCCCAGAGCCTCTCCTTCCCTCCCTCCATGCCTTCCTGAACAGACTGTTTACCTTGGACTAAATTATGAATGTTTGAACCCAGTTAAACCTTACAACTAAGCTTTCTGGGTTCGCATCGTCTTCTTTTCCTCCCCTTTATCCCTCCCAAAAGCATGACAAGTTCTAAGAGATCTGCATTATGTCACTCTTCAGTGTATAAAATAAAGGGCACGCAACTAAATCCGTCTCCACTCTTCCTTACTTGGGATGACAGCACAAGCTGAACACTTTTTAAGTGGCTACACTGTTTGCCAGGCTGCCACTACCTTAAGATATATAAAATACCAAATTTAAGACTTCAAAAAGGTAAATGACGGCAATTTATGTCGACGTACTCATGAAAAAACAACCTTTTCCATTTTGAAAATACTGGGGAAATATACATCGGTCTTTCGAGCATGTCCCACATTTCTGGGAAAGTGTAAATGTAACAAAGGTTTTATGTTTGCCCATTCAAAGAAAAAAACATCATTTTTTTTTTCAATTATATGTTTTAAGCTGGACACAATGTGCCACAGAGTCTAAAACGGTGGTATTAAAGCTCTGGGATCCATTGCAATTTCTAAAAAAAATCAAACCCCAGAAGACAGGGGAGGACAAAGGCAAAGCAATGGCTATTGGAAACAACCTCCTCCAGCTCAGGATTCTATTTTTGCAACTGTATACATGAAAAAACCTTTTTGAAGATTAAAAATGCATAAAACTTGAAATTGACATTTATTTCCTGCAAAACAATCTATTTCTTCAGAGATAGTTTTTCCAAAAGATGATAAACTCCTTCTCCGTATGTTGTGCCTTAAGACATCATGTGCTTTTATCCTTTAGCAAAATATGAACCAGCTACTAGGCTGACAATGCCAAGAACCATGACAAAATGGATTATTAATGAGAAACTGATCTCCAGAACTCTATTAATTTATGTCTTCCTGTCGGATCCCAAAGATGTATCAGCCCTCTCACTCAAAGAAAAAAATGCCAACATTGTACTTTGTTTTAAAGTTCTGCTTAGATGAAGAATTCATTATCCAAAGCACTGTTGTGTTATTTCAGTCTTCTTGTAGAATAAAGATTCTTTATCAAATAGCTTAGAAAGCCGCTGACAAGTGCGAGGATCTTGCAAAATATATTTACATCAAAAATTCAATGAGGAATCTTGGATTTTTAACCTTTTTTTTTCTTTTCTCGGCAACACTCCTTGCCTAGTTCTGACCTGTCAGCACTTGGGAAATGAAGACCATGAAATTCCGTCTGCAAAAACCCGAGAAAAACTAACACGATGGTGAGCTTTTAAAATTCTTAATTACACTAATTATTCCACCGCAAAGCAAAACGATCTAACACGTAAACAGAAGAAATCAGATTTCTTTGTTGAGCACAAACAGCAAACAGACATAAAATATCCTTTTAAGCCTCCGTGAAAAAATCTATCTAATCTATGCTTATCATAATATTTATGAAATAAAAAACAGAGAGGAAAAATTGCCGTAATGTACTCTGGGTGACCTCTGCTTTCCAGAGAGAATGAAAACAGCCTTTTGCTTTTCAATCCCCATCAAAGTGGAGTTAAAGGAGGGACAGCATTCCCTTGCTCACTGCCATTAATCATTGCTTTCTTCAAGCAAGTGCGTATTAATTTCTGTCATCCCAAACATCATCGAGTATTGTTACAGCACCGTTCACTCCTCATTCACCACCAGTTGTTACCAGTTTCCCTACACTGAGCAGAGACAGGGTGAATCGTGTGGATTTCAGTGTTAGAGGCCTTTATCCCTGGGGTGCTGACACCAATTAAGCCATTTCAAGAAGAAATGAGAACAGGCGCAACCCCTCTCTGTAACAAGAGCTTGCACCTAGGGTTGGCAGGGTGCCATTCGCTGCTGCTTGCGCTACAAAAACACCCTGCCACATCCCGGGAATTACACAGCCTGTTTACATCCCATCTTCCCGGCACCTCGGCACATTTCTTCAGATCTCCGGTGCAAAACTCGGTGCAGAGGATTGCACCGTCACCTTCCAAACAGCCTTCCCGGATATAAAAAGGCTTTAGGACAAGAGCTGAAAACTAACACCGGCTTTTCCTAGCGCTGTATTTTTTAATTAATTAACGATACTGTTGAGAAGAGAGAGCTGAAACAGTACTGGGGGGACAAGCTCTTGTTCTTATGCTTAATTCCAGCATTAGATGCACACACAAGACAAATGACAACAATTTTACCACTACAATATAACAAATACTCAAAATATGAAAATGAACTGAATCTTCCAGAATTATAGTATCACTCAAGCTGAGTGGCAATAAGCATCCTTGCACTGCTGGCCTTGCAGCGGATTCCGTTTGGGGGCCTGCAGGAACTAAAAAAATGGCACATTTCAGAAAAGTTACCTCAAATCCTTAAAATCTACACATTTAATGAGTTTAATTAATATCATTTGTACATTGCTTAAGTGTGTGTAAAGATTTATCAAACTCTCTGGCAATACTGTTGATTTTTTCTGACCGCTTTAGATCCAATCATTCTCCTTGTTTTAGACATTTACATCTGCTTTTAAGTTTTTATGGTTGCCTGTTGGCAGGCAGCAAAGTGGAGCTGTCGATGCTGCTGCAGAATAATGCAAGGTTTGTTATGAATTAAATATTAGAAACCTTAACGCAGCGGCCAATAAGAATTATTTGCCTTATTAAAGCAGCAGAAGACGCTGATTAAATTTTCATTGCATTGCAGTCTTTTTCCCATTTCTGCTTTCAATTCATCATTCTAATGTATGAAAGCCTTGCCGAATAATGGCATGGGGACTTAATTTCTGGAATGCAAATATGGCAAAGAAAATACCATAAATACCCTCCCAGAAAACATTAAACAGTCAGTTCTAATTAAGTGAATACTAACTAAGTAAATATTCTCTTAAAGGAAAAAAAAAATAACTCAAGATGTCAAGAATTCCAAGAAGGAAAGCGCTAGAAATACAGGCACACAAAAATTATATGGAGTTTTGATTATCTGAATTTCACAGGATTGAACTAAGTATGTTTTAACAATCGAGTTTTGGGATACTCAAAGAAATTTTCGTATTTATTAGTAAATATCAGAAAACACAGACCTGTTTTGATTAACTGAGATTGTATTTCTTAGGCACTGTAAGTAATGACATAGTAGCGCATGACAGCTGTAGCCAGACTGCTTTAAGTCAGGTGATCCAGATGTGTTAGTTTTATAAAGCAGAACATTTTAATAGTACTCAGTTTATCCTTTAAAAAATAAAATTCCTTTGGGGCAAAAAAAAAAAATCCTTCTCATAACAAAAAAAACGTGAAAGGTATCTGGAAATGAAGCTCGCCTGGAACAGCAGCTCGCGATTTTACATCTGCACTATTCGCAACCACAGGTATATTTAAGGAAAATGGTCAACCAAAATCCTGCAGTCCTGTGTCCTATACTGAAGGTTGTTCACGTTTCTGCCTTAATGTGCATCAGGAAGAAAATGAACTTCAAGTATCCATTTCCCCTAGAGAAAATCTCTTCCCTGAAACTCTGCAACTAATGAAATGGGGATCTATAAATAGCAGCATCATTACCATGAGAGCACTTGCTTTGTACCAGTCTCTGCATCTGACCCTCTTTACACTAATAACTAGTAGACTTCAATATAATTCCTCTATAGGATGATCAATATTAGGACAGTTAAAATGTGATGTACATTTAAACCAAGGAGTATATTTACTTACCAAGCTTGCTAAAAGAGGAGCACACACACAAAGCTATCTGGCGCTGCCTTTCCTGCTCACACTTACTACGGAGTTTCTTATTGTCTTAAATGAGATGAGCGCTGCTCTGTAACTTCTCTCTGATGCTATAGAGACATGCATTGTGACAAGACAAAAG
The DNA here is from genome assembly GCA_013400135.1 of Rhinoptilus africanus. Taxonomy (NCBI): domain Eukaryota; kingdom Metazoa; phylum Chordata; class Aves; order Charadriiformes; family Glareolidae; genus Rhinoptilus; species Rhinoptilus africanus. The sequence goes on from VXBO01009025.1 coordinate 267,553, forward strand.
CCATAACACACCTGAAACGTTCCCTGCTGAAATCTCCCTCCCAATGAACCTCATTAAAATGGTTACTCCATTCCAAATATTATCTACTGAAGCATTACTGTAATAAACTCTTCCTTAAACTGTTGAGTACAGTAAGTGAGCGTTTAATCAGTAAATTTAATGATTTGGAAACGTGGTTTACTTCTAGTCAAAAAACAGTATTTTCCAATTGCAACAGATTGTTTCAAAAAGTTAACCAATATTTAATTTTGCTATTGGTTGTAAATTAAACTATCCTAAAAGATAATGCGGTTCAGGAATCTAGGGGAAAAAGGAAATATTTATTAGGAGTGTATGGAACATTCTGCTACTGCATATAATTTATTGATACTGAGATATTTATGCTGCCCTTCATTAAAGGTAAATATTCAGTTACATTTGCATCTCCCACATACAAAAAGCTCAATTGTTCTGCTAATTTCGTATCT
>VXBO01009025.1:273019-280721 GCA_013400135.1 Rhinoptilus africanus
AAAACCACACATACACACACAAAAAACACAAGGAAATTTTGAACTAAATCAGAAACTCTCGTCTTTGAGACATCCTGGAGCGTCCTAATACTGCAGAGGTCTCAGCACAGTGATCTTACGTATCATATATGCTCTAATAAATAGGTTCAATGAGTTGAGTTAAGGGCAGAGTTTAACTATTAACTCCAAATTTCCTCGCTCTTATGACTGTAAGTCAATCCCTTAATGTTACTTTAACACAGTTTCTGGCAGTTGAATAAAATCTATGGTCAATATTACAACCCTTCCTTCCTACATGAAGGAAAATATACGGGTGATTTACATAAGAAATGATGGGAAATGCTGGGCAAGAGTGGGGGTGATAAATGTCCGAGGCCCCATCGGCCAGGAATCCGAGCCGACCATTTGACTTCAGCTGGCCAGGCCCTCATTATCCCAATCCCAAAACCAGCAGAACTGGCAAAAATACCTCCACGCAGACGCAGTTCCCAGCACTGGAGCAGTTAGCAGTCAGAGAGGTTATAACACAAAGCTGTAAGATATATCTAAAATAATACCACAAAAATCAGATGACACAAAGAATTCTAATACTTTCCTTTTGTTAAGATACAGTAACTGAGAATACAATGAAATTCTTCATGTTCAGTATCTCCCATTAGATCAATTAATATTCAGAGAAAGGCTTTAACATGAAGTTTAAATAATCATAGAAGGAGAAAAAGAACCACCAATGTTCTAGAAGCTTCTCTAGACCTTTCAATCAATTTTATTTATATGCAAAACCAAGAGAAACTCAGAAAAAACAAAGCTCCTCCTGATGCTAAAGCTCTCAATTTACTGACAGGCAAATGGCTTCATGCTGCCACTTAATCTCATTTCTTGCATAATGCCCTCTAATTAGCATATCAAAGTGAATTAATACTTCTAGGGCATTAGCAATGGGAAAATCTGCTCCAGGCTTCACAATAGCAGTTAAGCAAGAGCCAAGAAATCCTCAAAAACACCACAAACCACTTTGCATTGCAAAACTGTTCAATTTATTTATCCTCTCTCTCTAAACACTTTTACCGCACACTGTTTTACTACTGTTCACCAAACAAAATGATAATTGCCAAAGTTACCAGCATCTGTAAAGCCTGTTTAGAATCTTAATTTAGATTGTACACTTGAAGATCTCTAGATGCTTTCGTTGACCCTATCATATACAACTGGATATACTGAAAAACTGTTGTTCTTCTAAAAAAAGTGATAAGGATATTATTATTAAATTCCATTTTCCACTTACAATAAATAATTATAAATTAAATAATATATGAAAAAGCCACCTGCTGGACAATGAGGAGTGAGAGATTAGCTTTAAATGTTGATGCATGACCTAAGTACAGCAAAGGGTTTTGACCTGTAAACGCATGATACAAATCCACCCCCTTCCCCAGTGACTGATTTGTAGGACGCATGATATTCAGTGATTCATATATTGTTACAAGTTCATATGACTGTGCAACATGCATCGAACTGATCGGTAACAAAAGAATTTGAAGTAAAATACCTAAAATGGAATAAAATTAAAGTAAGCGCATAATGATTTTTACTATACGCTTTTATGCAACACATGCTATTTTTATGCAATTCTTGAAGCAATGAACACGTTATAGCTGTTACAATCAGACATCAGACCATTTCTTCTTCCAAAAATATTTTCAGAATCTACTTTCAATCACAGGTCACTTTGCAAAATATCAACTATAATTTATAAACAAGGACAAAAAAACCCTGAAACTTCATCATCATAGTGCTCCCCATCAACCTTTAAACACAGAAAATAACCTTAAGGAAAAAAAACCACCTAAACCCCAAAATCTCCAACACCAGTACACCCACCCTAAACCCAAGAAGGGGGCTGGAGCACTAAGGAAGGCTAAAGACGAGGAGTAGAAGAAAATGCCGGGGTCAGTGGGGTTTTCTACATTTCTGTTTGCAACACAAAGGGGGAAAAAAAGTATGGGAATAACAAAATAAATGACGATAGATATTTATCTAGTACTTTGAGCCTTCCTAAAGAATGTGCATTATTGAAAAATATATAGAGTTCAAGTACCAGGCTTCATTTCCTTTCATATTTAATTCCCTGTTTACTTCCACTGTAAAGACAGCATTATGGAGGAGCTCTAATGTCCAGCTGAGAAGCACAATTCATCTGTTTGGCTGATGAACTACTCCAACTTTATAAAAGCATGAACTATAAGAGCTGACAGAAACTTTAATAATTTATATTAAATATTGACGTGAATTATTTACTCCATTCATACTTAAAGACATGAATTGCCTACCAGAGAAAAGCAAATGTGACAAAAGGTCAACACGATGGTGAAAAAAGGCAGGCTGTGTCAGGCATGTGTTATCTGAACCATGCTGATCACCTTGATAAGCGAATAGCATTAAACATGACTGCTGAGAAAACAAACAAAGCATTCTTCTCAGGGTGTCAATTCAGGGAATACAAACAGCTACATCTAATTCTACCAATGATACCAGGACAGGAGAACTCCACTCGGGCTCCGCTGATTCGGGCTCACTAGTGCACGGATTCAGTATTCATTCCTGCTATTCATAAAAATATTCATCGAACCGTCATATGCATGATGTGCAAGGAATTGAAAAACAGTCTAAAAATTGAGGACAGATACAAACCGGACTCTCTCACGCTCTACAATATAATTATTAATGTAGCCTTCATATGTATTTAAATATTGTGTTACATTTGTAACAATTTAGTATGTCTAATTCTGCTTATATTTGTCTACGGTAGACTGCAAATATCATTATATTAATGTTTCACACAAATCAATATTTAAATTGAAAAAAGACAGCATAATATCCATATCATACAACTTTTTCATTGAAAGCTGTAGGAATAGAGCTTGATAAATGTGTTAAATCCTGTAAAAAAAAAAAAGGCCTCTTTTGCATTCACTACATGCTATTATAATAACGTATCTCTGAATGCAAAAATTCCTTAACTTAAAACAAGCATCCTAAAATACACCACACAGAAACTCACATAATTTAGTATTTTCAGATAAGCAAGCAAATGTGTCAAATTAAAAAATAAAATGAAGGACTTGAAAAATAGCTGTAAAATAAAATAAATCCCTGCTCCTACTTAAATTACTATGGACAAGTAGGTCCAAATTTATCCTTTCCGGAGGGGGGAAATTAAATAAAAAAATAAATTTAAAAAGAGATCTGGAAACACAGATCCTGGTAATCAACGTGAAGATTATTATTTAAATATAGCACGGAGCACTAACAATGGTAAGGTCTAAAGGTACTGTGTAGTTAAAGGTTCTGTAAGACAAAGTAACGTGAATTTATCTAATGAAAATAATCACCAAAGCCGCCTGTTTTCTTAACCAGACAAGAACCGTGTCAGGAACCCAGCAAAGAGAATTTTGGTAATGCATGTGTTTGAAACAGATGACCAAATGACAATCAAGATGCTTTATTCAATTTATTTTCTCCTAGTAGGAGATTTATGAAGAAAAGCAATGTCATTGCCATGAGGACAGTGTAAATGACCTAACATTCTACTGCACCTCATCGTTTGTAATACATTTGCTGACAATTGAAAAAAACACAAACATTCGAAAGTATAACCAATGGTTTAGTGAAAAATCTTGGACACTGAAGCATGTGAAATGAAACAAAAGCTAAAGAATTTGAACTGAAGAAAAGATGTATGTACATAAATGCACAATGCTTACTTCCTTACATGGGGTAAATCAAAAATATGTATTTAGCAGCTAGAAAAAAAAAAAACAGGACAGCACATAAATATTTTAAATAGCTCAACTGAATAACATCACAGCTGGTATTTACAGAACAGCTAACATACATACCTACATACATCCACATATATATATATGTATGCTATCAGTGCCATTTCATTGTTCCATTTGAATCCTTTAATGTTCAGACAGGAGTGCTAGGATTGTATTTTATTATATATTATTGCAAGTTGTTCGCACTAAACAATAGTTTACAAACACTGAAAAGTTGAGATTTGTGTAATGCAAGGGAAGAGCCCTGTGATTCCATTTTTAAATTACCACAGTGAAGAAAGGGGTTAACTTTTTCAAATTCTGCCAGCAGACAAGGCAAAAAGCAAGTCCTTCTCACACGGAGTTACCTAACAGGCAGTTTACAGATTTTGCAGCATATTGACAAGGGGCGTTCCTATAAGAGTTGGGCCATTTTCATCAATAAGGAGCACTGCAGCAAGTAAGGGCACGATACAGCCCTTTAATCATCTGAATGGCATCGTATGGCTATTTACAGTTGTAGCAATAAAAATAAAGGTTTTAGCTTACATGGGGGAACAGCAAGAAATTAACCCCGTGGTTAATGCCACTATTTGTCTGGTTTTCATACTCTTTTTTTTTTTCATTCTTTAAAACAAAATTCTGCATGAGGGGAGAAGGTACTTAATGGACATTTTCCTCCTCTCTCTTTAGACATAAAAAATAGTTCAACCAGCCCAACCAGCCAAGCAGGCCTTTCTCTTCCCCTGCGGACACCTCCTGCAGTCGAGAAGTTCATTAAGTTTTATGATCTTCCCAAGTCAGTCCTGCTTATAAGCCTCACAAAGGCCACAAATCTGGCAAACCATCATGTATGCCATTAGGCTTTACTAGTAAATGAATGCTGTTTAGGGTTTGTGGTGACAGTAAATTAGGGTTTGGTTGGCAGCTATCATTGTTTCCATTGGACTTACAGAAATAAATAAATGTATACGTGTACGCATATACGCACTTGCATTCAGACATTTTTATAAACGTGTGTTCCTCTATAAAAATGATTTTTAGAGACAAAACCGCAAATCATCTATCAACACAATCCGGGACCTGATAATACATCATTCCTTTGGGAAATAATTGCAATTCCCTAACCATTTTGAAACTGTAAGAATTAATATATTTTCATTTCTAACTCCATGAGATTAACCAGTACCTCAGGTACAGCAACGTCCTCATGCAGGCTTAATCACATTACAAATCTGAAGGATTTTGAGTCAGTAAAAAAAGAGCTATTTAAAAAAACAAAGGCGCAAATCAGTTTTTGATTCCTACTGGTAGGCGCGTAAGGAGACAGACTGTTACACAGGTATGCAACAGATGTGAGTGCGCATTAAGAATGCAACTCTTCCAAGCGACACCTCAGAGAACGGGTGAAATAGAACAAAATAGAGTCAATTGACTCCCGTTTGCTTATCTTCGTATTTGATTAGAGGGGCTTCAGTAGAACTTTGGGTATCATTTTTCTTTGAACTAATTAAAGAAATAAGTGGCAGTTTCTTTATGAAAACCATGCTACCTTGTGGTTGCCTCTAAGAATGCACATATCTATTAATATCTGTAAAGCTCTTAAATGTATTATGCAGCACTTTTTAAAATGTTAAAAAAGAAATGTCAAGCTAAATTGAGTATGCTCAGTGATTTGCTTTGTACATGGCAAATACCTCACAGGGAAAAAAAAAAATAATCTTCAGCTCCTAACCCTAAGTGAGACAGAGAGGCTTTTAAAAATGTGATGCATTCATTAACCCTTGCAGGAAAGTGACAGAGTTGCTCTATCTAAACTGAAGATTCCTCTAAGTGTTCTCTCACGACCAGTCTCATAAAGTCCTCACTGACGGCACTGAAAATTACTAAAATATAAAAAAATACATAATTCAATATAAAAATGACTTAAATATTGCATTACTTCTTTAAGAACAGATGTGACTGCTATTACACTTTATGTATAGGCTACAGTCTCCCTCCTCACCTCTCGTCCTCCTCACAGAAAACGGCAGCGATAAAGCCATCACGGCAATTCCCACTACCAACAGCAGGTAAACTTTGGTTCTGATTAAAAAGAATTAAATACCGGCGCATGACCCAGTTGCAGGCGGATTTAAGTACTCGGACCACAAGACAATGCAGAGTACCAGGGGGAGGAGGGGGGAACCCTCTGCTTTAATTGCATCTCAGATCATTCACCCTTACAGTTCAAAATTGTTTGAGCCATTTCCTACAAAAAGAGTTTACAGAAAATATGCTAGAATTTACTTTCACCTTTTTTTTTTTTGCTTTAGTGTGATAACTGAAGCCTACAGAGACATTTTGTCTCAACTGGGAGACCCTGAGCGAAGGTCCCCCTCCGGGAACAGTTTTTGGTGGGGGTGTGGATTCATCTCCATCAATCACCCGGTGCATTAATCCTGTCCCTCCTGTGCTGCCGGGGCTGGCAGGATCTCGCCTTTGGGCAGGCGGACACATTCACTCTTTGTTGGTTCTCAGCGATTTCACAAAAGAGATAACTTGCAAACTTGGCTCGACTACTTGCAGCAGAAAGGCAAGATCACAACTTACAAGTGATCACCGAAACACCCCAAAACGTTTCAGACCATAAAGTCTCTTGTCAGGTTCCCTCTCGCCTCTGAGACAGTGTTGGCCTCACCAAACACCCTCTGCCAGTAATCCCCGCTGCTGAAAGGACTTGGGATTTTCTTCGCAGCTCACCTCTGACATGTGGTTGACTATACTTTCCTTTCAAAACAGTGAGGCTAAGCCCTCTGCAAATAAAGTGATCGCAGGACCTACGCCTGCCTCCTTAATTGAAATCTGCCTGATGCAAAATGTCTGAACATCGAGGGCAGGTTGCTTGGCTGGCGCCAGAGCAGGACAGGCAAAAAGTTTAGGGAAAGGCAGAAAACAAACAAACAAAAGCCAACGGAGGATGGAAAGGGGTTACGAGCTGACCGAGGCAAAACATAGGTAGGTGGGGAGGGAGGGCTGAAGGGGGATTGTTCCCCTTATCCCGGGTAATATACTGCAATATAAAGCAGAATCAATCTTAATATTCACAACGCAGTCAATACCCTAGTGCTTAGCTGTCAGCAGAAACTGAAGTGGATCCCCGGTAGCAAAGAAACCCTTGGACATAAAGCACCACAATTTACTGAGAACTGTGCACTTTCAGGCTTCTCAGCTGCAATTTGCAATGATTTCACATTTGGTTTTTTGTCTAGGCTTATTTTTTGGGGGTACAATTACGGGAAATGTGACTGAATATCACATATAGCTAAAAAGCCAGCCAATGCATATATTTATTTTTAAAGCCAGATCATAATAAATGTTATTATTGTAATAATACAAAGCAGAATACTTTGCAGATTTTCTTCTTTAAAAAAATACAATAATTCTCTGTAAATTCAGCAATGTGAAAAAATTGCAAAAAAATATTTTTCGCACTTTTGAGATGAAAATTTTTGGCATTTAAAAACCTCATCGCCCACGAGCAACCCAAGCTTCGCCGCGCTCTACGCAAGCCTGGGGTCAAAGCATCCATCTCTTGGCCTGTCCTTCCTTCCTCAGGGTCTCCCTGGAGGTCCCTGCCCCTGCTCCGCTGAGGGGCTCAGCTCCGCTCCCCCCGAACCCGGGCAGCGCGCACCCTCACAAAGTTTATTGTGCGTACGGGGGCGAAAAGAAAAAAAAAATTAAAATTCTATGAGGTAACACAGATCTGACAAGTATTTTGCAAAGTGTCCTGAGGGCAAAAAAGGCAGCCGGAGCGCTGGCGGGGCACCCCCGGGGCTGTGAGGAGAGCGGCGGGAGGATTCTCCCTCCATCGCGCCATTTCACAGCGACCCAGCCTGAGC
>VXBO01009025.1:286631-298766 GCA_013400135.1 Rhinoptilus africanus
GCGGGTGTCGCGGAGGGGCGCTCCGGGGCCCGGCTGCGCGGTGCGCGCCCGGTACCGGCCGGCAGCGGGTTCGGCGGCTCTCCCGGGGTTGGGCGGTCGAGGCAGCGGTGCTCTGTGCTGTGACTCCTCCGTTATTTCTTCCGATAAAGGCCTGTGGTAACGCCGCGGGGTGAAGCACGGTGTCCCGGGGAAGCGGGAGCCTCCCCAGCGCTGGGGGGATGCGGGAGGGTCCGCGGGGCCGGGGCCGCCCCCAGCGCTGCCGGCCCGGCTGCTGCTNGGCCGGCAGCGGGTTCGGCGGCTCTCCCGGGGTTGGGCGGTCGAGGCAGCGGTGCTCTGTGCTGTGACTCCTCCGTTATTTCTTCCGATAAAGGCCTGTGGTAACGCCGCGGGGTGAAGCACGGTGTCCCGGGGAAGCGGGAGCCTCCCCAGCGCTGGGGGGATGCGGGAGGGTCCGCGGGGCCGGGGCCGCCCCCAGCGCTGCGGGCCCGGCTGCTGCTGCCCCTCCCGAGGGCTGGGGCGGGAGCAGCGGCCTCGGCGGAGCGGGGCGAGCTGCGGCTGGGGAGACAGAGCGGGTCAAATAGCAGGGTCTGAGGGGAAAAATAGGTAAGTGGAACGTGCAGCTAAAAATTGTTGAGCTGCGCCCGCGGCAGAGCAGGCCGGGAGGGAAGGGGACCCCCGGGGCCGCACTGGGAGCGCTCCAGGCCTGCCCGGGGCTGGAGGCCTGCGGTGTGTGCCGAGGGGGCACCCCACCGCACCGCTGGCGGACCAGAGCTTCTATCGGCTGCTTCTGCAGCCTGCAGGTTACTGCTCAGGCGGCTGGGCGTTTGCAAGATGAGCACCTTTAGCGTGGTCACACTTGAGTGTGTTGCTGGATTGTGTTCTCGTTTTTTTATGTGCACGGCGAGTGGTGATCAGAGCTAGTCTCACTGCAGGAACAGCAGCGAGGGAGCAAGAAGGGGTTTCCAGAGGATACTGCACATTGATTTCAGTGTTAGTGCAAGCTTAGTGATTATATAAACATGCTAGAACCAAGCTTGGATTTTCTGAGGCTGTTCTGCATGATTTGAGGTCCAGGGGACTGTCAGGTAGATGCAGAGCTGGGAATTGAACTCTCAGTAATTTTTTCAAATTCAGAGAGAATCTGTTCACGGACACTTTTTTGGGTTACATTAAAAAAAATTGAGTCATTGTCTATGTATAGACCTGTACAGAAATAACTGAAGCAGTGAATTAGAACCAATTTAGTAAATTTCTTAGTCATCTTTCAGGTCTTTGTTGTTACACACTTTCATCATCTGTTTATTGGTTTAACTGTTTCACCCAGTTGCAACAAATAACAAATGTGTCTAACAGCTGAGTTATTCCCTAGGTTTCCATTTTGATGAGCAAAGGCCTCAGCAGGTGAAGCAGCTTGTCAGAGGGCTCTGGGTGTTATGCCTTCTGTAACAGACTTTCCCAGCCTTCCAAAGTTGTGCGCATGAGAAATAGACCCAGGTATTGAAAGGTCAGTTATGTTGACAAATGGGACAGCACATAGCCAGGATGCAAGTCGCACACCCTCGACAGCAGCGCAGCCCCGTGCAGAACCAGCAGATCTCCCAGGAGGCAGCTCTGTTTGGCCCTTTGCGTCAGAGATGGACGCGTGACGCTTGCTGGGGAAGGTGGAAGGAGAGCTCAGGCTTTCTGTGGTTCTTCCCTTCTAAATACTGGAAGGGATGGGCTGTGAGCTCCGGCTGTAGGGGTGTGGAAGCAGAACTGCAGCAGTGCTGGCCCTGGCAGCACACAGGAGGCTCTTGCCGGGCAGTGGTACTGCAGGCGATTGCATCATTTGGTGGTGTGGAGGTTCGTGGTTGTGATGCTGCCTTACATTTGAGAGAGGCCTGACAGTGAGTTTGCTGTCTCAGGCTTTGCTAGCAGCAGTTCGCCGTTTGTCAGAAGTGGCCAAGTGAGGACTTTTCTGTTAGACAGTACCTCTAACAAAGACCTCAGGATGCTTTTTAATATTAATTGTGTGTGCGTCTGCTGAGAAGCTTTATTAAACCGTAATATATAGCTATTTATTGTCTATCAGCTCGGTTTCTTATACAAGACAGCACCAGACTAATCCCTACCTTGTTTGTGTATGGCTTGAGAAGTATTATGTCCAAATCGGTTACTCTGAAAGCAAAACAAGCTCCTTGAATATGTTTTGTGTGCTCTAGAAGGAGACAGGCCAAAAATTTGTCAGGATAAACATTAGAGGCCAGAGGAAAGGGAGATTCATCTATTGTTGAAGAAATGTGAATCAGTCCAGGTACATTTGACGTCAAGTCCCAAAGGGGCTTGAAGTCTCAGGAGTGTTTCAAGTAGGTATTATCCTCATGAGCATTTGTGAAGTCAGAAGCAGCTTGCACCCTGTTATATTATGAAAAATAAGATTATGATCATCCTTTTTATGCAATGAAAATATTTTCATGCAATCAGAAGTAGAATGGCAACAAACTGAAACAAAATGGCAAACACAAAACTATTTGTTTTGGTGAACGCTTCTGTTTAATAAATAAGTGCTACAGAATATATAAGAGAAGAAAATAAACACTGACCTGTCATTAGCTCAGATAAGAGCAACTGTAGGCAGGAATTAGAGATAGTATTGGTTAACTAAACTGGGAGTGTAAAGGAAAGTTCCCAGGAATTATTATTTTTAAATTAAATAAATATTGATAACAAAAGAGTTTTAAGAATGAAATTCAAATAGTCTACTCTTTTTCTGTATCCCTTTCATTTCCCATTTACTGCTAAGTGTTTGAATTGCCCTAAGTTTTATTCACTTAAAGTCTACATTTAGATTTACATGTAGATTTAGAATCTACATTTATGACTATACTCTTACTGTTGATGTATGCAAAAATGAGCTCTTCATATAAAATACTTTGAAGATTATGTCACGATAATCTATGGTTATGTTTTTTTCCAAGACTGAAACATGATATCCTGTTAAAAAGCTATGCATGGAAAACCATTACAGGAAAAAAGGGTTATCTTATATTTGAAAACCACTAAAGTATTCAAGTTTAGAGTAAACTACAAAAATAAGGTATCCAGCAAAGATAAATGCATACTGTTGGTGACATCTGACATTAGTTTTGTCTGATAGTCCTGTTGTAAGACAGAAACTTAAAAATACAGTTCCAAAACTGTGTGGGATAGAGAAGGGGTAATGTTATTTTCAGTTAAAAGTTTGATGGTAGAGTTGATTGGCGGTAGGCAAGTTTTGAGAGTAGACGAATGAATTGGGTGAGGGAGAGGCAGGTGGGTGTTCTGGTGCAGTCAGGGGGCTGATGGGCTGACTGAGCCCGACGGCACATCAGGCCCAGCGGGGACGCGTGTCGCGCTTTGCGGTGCGGGGCAGAGGCTGTTCCACAGGTCCCGGGGTCTGGCTGCCGCCCTGGGCCCACCCGGGGCTCCTTAGGTTTTTTTACCTTCACATGCTTAAAACACCTTTCAGTCAGGTTGGGCTTCAGCACATCCAGGCAAGCTTTCCAAAGCAGCTGTATGAGCAAAATACAGGCAATTTATGAATAATGTCATACTTCTGTGCTCACTTGCTAACTGCAGTGTAGGTGTAGCTACTGGGTCTTGCTCAGGAAAACCCAAACAACCTTTTCACAGTCTAGAGATTGTCTCTCAATATTATACAGACAAAAAAAAGGTAAAATGTTGAAGCTTTCTGGAGGTTCTATGTGGTGATGGTTTTGTTGTGGGTTTGGGTTTTTTTTTTTAAGATTGAAGATTGTATAGGTGTTTGTAAAATTTATGAGGTTTTTTTAAGCTTTTGAATACCACAACGGGAAGAGCCAAAATAGAAGTTCTAGTCTAATATATGAGTAGTCCAAGCCTACGCTTTTATTCTCCTCTTTGCAGGTAAGTATTTTATTTGTTCGTCTTGGGAATGTTAAGGCTGAACAAATTGCCTTTAAAGCTTTTTAGGCATATGAGCGAAAAATCATGGTTCCATGTAAAAGTGCTGTGCCATTGTTGAAAGTATTCCTTTCCAGCTTTTTGTGCAAGCAAAAGTACAGTCAGCTTCATCCGCTCACGGATAGCAGCTGCTTTTCCCCATTTCTGGAAGAGTGTTCATCAGGAACAAAAACAAACCAGAAATGTTAATGTGTTATTTAAAAGGTACTCTGTTTTGTTATTTTAAAATCGGCAGTTAAGCCTTAAAAATGAGCTCAAATACTCATATTTTTACTGGGCAGTAAATTCTCACGAACACATGCTGTGAAACTGGGGAAAAGGGATTCCAGTGTGGTGGGTCACCGCAGTGTGACATTGCAGATCTAATGCGTGTGTTAGGGAGTGCTTGCTAGCCAGTATGGAAAAATAAGCATAATCATAGACATTAAAAATTAAGCAAAGTGTTTGCACATATTTAGATTAGGCAAAACCCAGGCAAGATGCCGCTTTTCTAAACTGCTTCTATCCAAACCATTCAGTACAGTATCAGAATGAAAAATGACAACACTTTGTCATCTGTTCAAATTGATATTGCACTCTTTGCAGTGACAGCTGAAAAGGCCCACAGGTGCCATATAAAGAGGTGACCATGTTGTCATATTTCATTTAGGCATCCCTCTGCAAAGCCATAATTACCTAATTAGGTTGTTAATTAGGAGATTAGCATTTCACTATATTGATAGAATGCTCTTTGCAGGCATGAGTCTAGATACAGATTTGTCTGCCCTAATTTATAATCTCTGCGTGTTTTTATACTTATTTACTTGCTTAAAATCTTGATGCAAGATAGCTCAGGTTAGCTGAGAATCAAGTTTTTTGCAATTAAATGAAGATTTGACAAGATCAGGAAACAAATCGAGGAGAGTGTACGGTTTCCATACATACTCCAATATTCTCTCCCTCCTTCCCTAAAGCTCAATAATTAAAATACCGGAGTTGGTATAATTTGCGTCCTGATTAGTATCACAACAAAAATATAGCCAAATTCCGTGCAGTTATTAAACATAGAAACACATAGCTGATGCCAGATTGATCTACAAGTCTGTAAACCAACAAGTAATCTGTTGGAAGTTGTGGGTAATGTAGTGTTTCCTCATCGTAACTTTCAAATCCAATTTGATTTGTGAAAGAGCACCTCTTTAAATGATTCTTTCCTTTTTAATGATAGGACCCAAAGCATGAGTGACAGCTTCTCTAGATAAGTATTCATTCTAAAATGCACTTGAGCTTTTGTTGAAACGTAAACTTGAATTTTCATATATTGCAGTTCACTTTCCTTTATCCTGCATGCACAGGAGTCTGTCTGGCGTTCAAGGCGTTTGATTATTTGCTGCTGCAAATGTAGATAACCAGAACCATTTCTTTTGCAATTGCAGACAGAAGTTAACTGTGAAATTATTTCATAGAACCTGAATCATAAATTTTGAAGTATGTTCGCACCATCCTATTCCAGCTTGTGTGATGGGGGGGGGAATTAATTTCGTTATTCTGATCTGCCTGTTTTTTTCATTAGTTTTGAAGATCGCTGTGAAGAGCTGCAGTCGGGGGGTGTGGAGGCCCTGGGGCGATAAGGTGACCGGTAACGTTACATAATTCCCCGGCCTGCCGGATTTGCTGATTTTTTGTAATTGCGTTAGATTTAGGTTGTGCCTTCCAGAAGTTACATCTTTGTCTGGAATGGCTTTGTTTACCGTGAGTAGGGCTTCAATTGTTTATTACTTCCTTAAGGGGGACAGTCAATTTAAACATGTTTTCTTCTTAGTTAAAAAAAAAAAAAAGCGCTTCAGCTTTGCAAAATAAGAGATTTTTTTTTTTCCCCTCTTCTCACTTTCTACTTTGATAATATAGAGAGCAAAATAGCCTTGCAGGAATTGGCTCAAGAGTTTTGTGGAGAATTTACAGCTGCTTTTAGCTGTTTGAACTGCAGTATTCTTAAAATTAACCCATTAAAATTGGTAGAATTTCAAAGTTGTAGCTCTTTCTTGTAGCAGAACACTTTTAGTTGCTTACAGCATTCTCTGATTTTTATCATTTATTGTAGATTATTTGGGGGTCTGTGAGCAAATTTCCATATGTGCTGTTTGTGTGCTATATGTGATACATTTTAAAGCATGAAAGGCATAAATATCAAAGTTTTCTGTGAGGAGAATATTTCTTGGACTTTGAGCAGCTGTAGCACGTCACGAGAAGTGTCACAGCTTGCAGTTGGAGGAACAGCCGTCCCTAAGCAGAAGACGAGCGGTGGTGACCAGGCTGTGCCTGGTGGAGCTGCACGTTTTTAACCCCACATCTGTAAACTCCTTACGGGATGGTGCAAGAAAATGTGCCCATTGTCATTAGTTTCACTTTATGAAGCAAAGTCGACGGTTCCACCAGAAATTGTTGCAGACCCTGCAGGGGAGCTGGGTGTCGGGGTCCTGCCCTGCCACCGGTGCCACCTCCCACGGAGCAGTGACAGGGACGGGTTTGGTCAAATTCAACCGGGTGTATTTACGACAAACCAGAAAATTAAATCCAAAATAGCCACATTTTCTCAAAAGGAAGGTAACCTGTGCTCAGTGTTTATTTCATGCTCAAGGTCAGATGTTTTCCTCTGAAAATAGCGATAAGAGCAGGTTGGCATGTGGTTGCAGCCCCCAAGTCCGCGTGGTCCCGCGCTGGAGCAGCACAGAGCGGTTCTGGCTGCACCCACCGCTGCCTGCGCTGGTAGGGGCTGTGGGGTGGCAGGAGGGTGGCAGTCGGAAGAGGTGTGTGTTTACCTCGTCCGTTCCCTGTATCTCACAGTAGCTTTGATATCTCGTTGACACTTGATGTAGGATAACATGTGTATATAAATCAGACTGAGCTTTGGGACATGTCATGAGGGGTTGGGTGGGGAAAGAGGAAAGTGGCAAAATCTTACTGTTGTTTAAATAAATAATACAGGCAAGCAAGAGGGTCACAAGAACACTTGATACACTTGTGAAGTTGTCCCCCCAAACTCAGCTGTGTTCAGATGTGTTTAAGGTACAGCCTGTATAACCACATACCCTCTTTTCAGGACCTTTGTGTCACCTACTGGGAGCTGAATCATTTGTTCGAGCATTCTGCATTACTTACCTTATGCCAGATTGTGACTGAGGGTGATGTGCATGGCAGCCTTGCTTCCCTCGCTGCGAGAGTCTATAGATGCCATAAATACAGCAGTGGGCTCCTGGAAGAGGAATTCTTCTGATAAAAATAGTAGACTGAGATCCAGCTGTCTGATTTTGCCACAAAGTTCCTGTGAAACCTGGCAGATTTAGCCTCTTGATGGTGCAGTTTTACATCTTTGAGGGGCTTCTTCAACCCGCAGGAGACTGACGGGGACCCTGCTGCCCTGGGCACGTCGGGCACACAGTGGTGAGAGCGAGGAAAGGATGGGAGAGGGCGCCCATCGCCAGGGGCTGGTTAGATGATACACACTGAGATAGACAGTAATAAAGGTCAAGAAGAAAATGAAGGTCAGATTCAGCTCTGTCCACCTGGGATGGATCACGAGGGGTGCTTGCCAATAAGTAGTGTATCATGGGAACGCTGGCCTGTACGTCACGTCACACACAAATACTGGTAAGGTTGCGTAGGTTTCACGTTTTTCTTTTCATTTTTAGTGTTTACATAGAGTATGCTTGACAGCTGTCTGCAAAGTGTTTAATAGTTGAAAAATATTTATATAGTGAAAGTACTAAAAGAACATATTTTTTTTGTTTATAGTTGAAGAATGTATAAATTGCTGATGCTGAGAAAGTCCCCGAATTCTGTTAAATTCATCTGCTACGTGTGGATGTGATAATTGTGTGTGGGTATGAGGAGTGCAGAAGAGGCGGTGTGCTGGCAAGTCTCAGTAGATCTAGAAATTGATCTTGTATCCACTATTTTGCTGAAACTGATGATGTGGAGACTTCAAGACATTCACGTAAAGGGCTGTGGAATTCAGCTTTGCTTCTCTGAATCCTTTTACTTCCTTGGAGGTCGTTGTTCCTCAGACCAGGGCTGGGCCAGCTCACTGTGTTTCGCTTTTATTGAAAGGAGGAACCAATTAGAATTGTGTTAGGTAACGACTGCTAAAATACGGCATAAAAATATGAACTGAATTTGAGGATCTGAACTTTTTTTTGGAGGAGTGTTAACCATTCATAGCATTTCCAGTTAATGTTAATTTACTGAGAAAGGAGTTTTAATGTATCCTTTTGAAAATTCTGAAAAGGAGGAAGAAAAAAATGTGTTTGTATTAAATTTCAGAGTTTAAAATAGAATTTCTGGCAATCTTTCACTGTTCTTGTTTATTGGCAAAGTGATGGCATATGTAAAATTGTAACGAAGCTTGGGTAATTTAGCACACGGACTGTTAATAGCATGAAGTCGGGGTGCAGAGTATAAAGGTAAAATTCTCGCATCTGCTGTTACATGTTGTTAACTCCCTTAGCAGACATTAAATCATTTCAAGTACAATAATAGTGTGGGAGGTAAATTAACTAACCATTAACAATCTTATAAATACACAATTAACATGCCAACATTTATATGACACATTGATGGGGCAGCAGTAATTTTTGATTGGGAGTTTGCAGACCTTTTAGAAGCCTAAGGCGGTTGCTTATTTAAACAAGTTCTTACTGCTTACAGGTAATCATGGCCTTGTCTAATAAGCGGTGTGTAAATAATTAAGTTTAAAGAACATTCTCAGTGCACTTTTTAAAATACCCACCCATTGTACTTAGCTGTGTCTGTGCTCTCCAAGTCGCACACTCCAACTCACACTGGCCTTTAACACGTAAATTACAGGCGGGAGACGGTTGCCTTATGGTGGCATATTTGCCTTCTGGCCTCTTTGAGGACAACGAGAAATCCTTCGGGGAGAGCAGGCCTACTTTCTGTGATGGAAATAGTCAGGAAATCAAAAATAGAGCTTGGAGCGCGGGGGCTGGCGGGGGCCTCTGGAGATCTGGGCCAGGCTCCCAGCGCCCGGCGGGGCCGGCCAAGGCGGGCTGCTCGGGGCTCATCCAGTTGGGCTTTGAATATCTCCAAGGATACTGATGGAGCCTGTTTAGCTAATAGCATAATTTATTAAAATGTATGGTAGGAGTAGTGTATTAATAACAAGCAGCATGTCAGTTTTATTTCTCTACCATTCTTTTATTGAATTCCTTCTTGCTGCTGGGTCTGTTGTGTAATATAATACTTTTGAATTTGTCTATTTTTTTTTTAAAGCAGAAAGGACACAGTCTCTCAGGAAAAAAATGGCAGTATTTGTGGCCAAGGGAGCAAAAAAAAGCCTAAAATTATGAAGAATGTAAATCTCTATTTATTGAGTGTCATAAGTAGCAGATGCTGATGTTTGGTGGTAGGGAGGGTACTGGAAGGGATGGATGGTGGGTTTGCAGTTTACAATACACCTTCAAAATTTTGCTTTTGTCTTGATTAGAAGACAGTCCAAATACAGAATTGCTTTTGCTTCCAACTATTTAAATGCAGAAGCTGCTTCATGGGGCTCTGTGTATGAATACGCCTTTCCCCTTGGAAGCATTGAGGGGAAATGATGAAAAGTGTTTGCTGGTCCTGGAATGAGCCTGTCCGATGCTTTCATTATTCTGTTAAAATCTGCCAGAAAATGGCCAGATGCCTTTACCAGATTTTCATGGGATGTGGCTTTGTGTGATTTAAATTTTTTTCTTTTCTTTGGTATTTTCTTCTTGCTTACAGAAGTTCTGCAGACAGCAATGATAGGGGGGTTTTTTGTTGTTGTTTCTATGTTCAAAATACTAAATAAACACATTTAGTTCTATAGCTGGTATTAAAACCTTGGAGCTTTTTTCTCAGATAGGCAAATTTTTAGAAAAGCAGTGGGGATTTTGAACTTCTGGAATTTATGCCTGGTCTTGCATCTCTCGGTGAGCTTGGGCTCACCCCCCCAGCCTCCCCCTCCCTTGGGCTGTGTGTACAGTCACCCTGAGCGGCCGGAGGCAGCGGGGCTGGAAGGGGAGCCCTGGTGTCCCATGGGCCGTCTTGGTTCTAGTGCTCTTACCCCTGTTCACTGTGGACTGATCAGCCTGAAAATTAGTAATTTTTTTTTCTTTCCAGGCTATGTTCTGCAAGTCACTTTTTTGGGTCCAGCTTGTCTCACAGTGCCAGCCTTCGGGAGGTGGCGGAATATCTAAGCGGGGCCAGGCAGGATCAAGGGGATGCCCCTTTCAGAGGCAGCCCCAACTTGAATTAGTTTAACTGTAAATCCACAGCTACAGTAAAATAGGATAACAGTTTGAATGTGGTTTGGGTTTTGTGGTTTGGTTTTTTTCCCGTTTGGTGGGGGTTTTTTTTCCTTTCCTTCCTTTTTTGCCCTCTACTTTGTTTCGTAAGGCCACTTGAGTACTCTGAATGAAATATTTTAGGTAAGTGGCAATTACTGTTGTTAAAGTGCTTAAGAATTCAGGCGTGTGGTGTATGATCACAGGACTCTTTCTGTATTACAGCAGTTGCCCTACACGAAGCACCAGGCAGCAGATGTTCAGTGTTCTGCCCTGAGATACTGATCTCTTCATGTTTAAAGTTTTTTCTTTACAAATACAAAACCTGAAGGGGATCTGTAATAAAGTAATCAAGGAGTTGGTATGTAGAGGCAGAAGAGAAACAGTAACACACTATTATGATGAGTGAAAAGAAATTCAAAGCCCTATCTGTCTTTGTAAATGTATTAATTTGAATAGACAGGGGGTTCTTTTGTGTATTTTCTCTCTATCCTTGTATGTGTAGTACTTAGAATATTTTGCCATACAGCACCCATTTGTTGTAGAGTAATGGGACCCGTCTGGAGGTGTCTGTTTTGTTCTGTTGTCTTGCGATTCAGGTTTCAAGCTGTCCATTCTTTAAGTGGATCTCAGCAAGCAGTGTAACTTAAGTAAACTGGAGCAGAATTAAAATAGTTCACTGTACAAAATGGAGTCAGTTAAATTTTGTGCATCCAAAATATAAACCTTCTTGAATCTGGGTTTTGGGGTTTTGTTTTCTTGGTTTTGTTGGTTTTTTTTCTTTCTCTAAAATGCCACGTACGTTATATTTCTAGGTACATGTGTCCATGGAAGAAGATGGAGAGAAGATAGTAGAGTGACGTGGTGGGCTTGTGGACAGGATGGCTTTTCTGGACAACCCAACAATTATACTTGCTCATATTCGGCAGTCCCACGTGACCAGTGATGACACAGGGATGTGTGAAATGGTCCTGATAGATCACGATGTCGACCTGGAGAAGTTCAATCCCTCGTCAGCATATGGGGACAGTGGTTCAGAGACACAGGGAAGCAACGGTGAGACTCAGGGCTATGTCTATTCCCAATCAGTCGATATTACCTCAAGCTGGGACTTTGGAATCAGAAGACGATCAAACACAGGTAAGTGATATTTGCGGCAAAGAGAACTTTATCCTTTTAAATTCAGTTTCTGTTAACCTGGGCTTGCCTGGGCAAACCAGAGCATGACTAGCTAGATATCTGTCAAACTTTTCCTTTGTAATGTCGAGACCCTTTTATAAAAGGACATATAATGATTCAGTGACTTCAGTGTGCTGTCAGCTGAGTTTTAATTGCTGCGTTCCTTACTCATGTACAGAGAAACATTGAGGTAGTCACTTTTATATATATATAAAAGAATTAAATTGTAAAGACATCAAGTCTAAATCTGAAGTACATGAACAGTCTTTGATATTTCTTTTGTTAATGTCTGGAGGGGTGTTAACTTTTGAACAGGATAGTTATTTTCTGAGAAAAATCTACCTAGTGAGGCATCAAATCTATTTGTTATAAAAGAGAGGAATGAAGTTTGACGTGAGCCAACAAAGTGAATGATTTTGCTGTATTTTGTCTTCTGAATTTTTATTTCTGAGGAAAACCTTGAGCTAGGATTTAAGTTACCAAATCAAGAAGTCTTAAGGGTGTACACCTTTTCCAAGTATGCTCAGTTTGTCTTGACTGGAAGAAAACTGTCCCATTTGTTGTTTTGTATGAGGGATATTCGGCCTTCTACCTATACCCAAGGAATGCTATGAACAGAAGTTCTGTGATATAAAATATATATGAAAATGTTGATGTGGGATACTCAATATCGATCTCTTTTTTTTTTTTTTTT
>VXBO01009025.1:298797-311297 GCA_013400135.1 Rhinoptilus africanus
TTCCCTGTGTTACAGTATATTTTTTTTTCAAATGATTTCTGAAGGTATTATAACACCACCTAGAGCTCAGAAAAAACATCTGTGCTCTACCTACCAAGTAAAATGTTGTATGGTATTCAACATCGTGAAATACCTTTTACAAGTAAGAAGTTGTCAGAAGTTACAGAAAAGACAGGGCACTGACCTCTCGTATATAAGGTTGCAGCTGGCTTTAAGGCACGGTGAAGAGTTCAGTGTACCAGAGTGCCCAGCGTTGTCCTCGAGCCTTGTTTAGTTCAGGTGATGGTATAGTTTGAGGAAGGAGAAGCAAAGGTTAAAGTTTTATGGAATGGTTCCAAAAAATAATCCTGAAGGATTATTTCCTCAAGTGAGTAGACTGATTGAATAATCTCCATTTAAATTACAGATTTCAGTTTCCAATTGGTGGCATATTCTAAAATAATGGTTGGGACATGGGGCCGTTGGGGAGCCAGTTCTTTGCCTTTCTCCCTCTGGCGTGTCTGGTCTGTTCCATCGGGTGTGCTGGTACCGCCAGCAGCCTAACGCGGTTATCAGGGCAATCGGGCTGTGATTTGAAACCGACTGGGGTGGAACAAAGCCTACAAAGAACCCAAGTTGGTCAGTACTGAACCCTTTTCAAAAATACGGGAATAGATTAAATAGAAAGCTATCTATTTTTAATATAAATGCTTTCTGTATTACACTAGCACTTGTCTAAGTTCTTAATGGAAGAGAACAGATACGTACATACATAGAACAAAGTGTTTGTACATCTCATAAGTTCAAAAACTCATTAACTGTGACATCTGCAATTTTTGCTCCTAAAACGGGCAAATGTAAGGACTTTTTTTAGGTGTTTCATAACTACTTGAGTAGATTTAGTAGGAGCAGGAACATTTGTTAAAATGGGGTTTAGGTTTGGAAAGATACTGTAATTTTGTGTGTCAACAGGTAGTAGCAGCAGACTTCTTTAACATGTAAGCTCTTCTTTATTCTCCTTGGTTTTATATTCTGCTAAATAAAATAATTTCTGCTTATGCCATCTTTAACCATTGTTTTTGAATGGAGTATAACTTTCTATTGTCTTTTGCAGAGCAACTTTAGTGTAAAGTACCTTAGCTGGGTAGTACCTTTTTCACAAATGGTCAAAATAACGCGTTACTGTCAAAGACTCAACACATCTCGGTAGGGAGTACATAAGTTTTGGTTATTAGGTAGTTGTCATGTGGGTATGCAAATTTGGCAATGAGTGTTATGTGCATTCCACTATCCAAGTTATCTCCTTAGTCCTGCAGGGGCCGTGCGGTGGTGAGACACGTCAGGGTGCCGCTCATCCCCTCTGGGGAGAATGCGGGGCTTGTCTGCCCCTGAGCTCCTCCTCCTCCTCCACAGCAGGTAGATGGGTCACGGCTGGTCTTTGGCTCTGGACTCCATCTCCTTGTTGCTGCCTTTCTGCCACGTCCAGAGGGGTTAAAAAAACCAAAAGTGGAGACAGGTCTGTGCAAGGTGTTGGGTCTGTGGGAAAGCAGCAAGTTCTCTCACTCCCCATGACTAGGAACAAAGGCTCATCCCACTGCCAATAGTTAATGAAACAAGAACTACATTTGGTCAGTGACATTTTTCACACAGAAAGCTTCCAAAGTAGCGTGCTTCTTGTGAGAATGAACCTTAAATAATTCAGACTTCTAATGGGTGCTGATAATTCCATCTAATTTGGAGTTGCTGTAATACAACCCCACAGTAAATGATCATTTGTGATCAGCTGTAGATAGGGGAATAGGGTGGAGGGCGTGAAGATGGTGACTGCATGTGAGTACGCTTGTTTTGACAAGGGGTGAAAACATCAAATAGAATAAAACCGTGCATTATTCTTATTTCTATTCTACGTGTTTTCCTTTATCCATCATTTACATATGAATCTAACAGATATTTTATGCTGGACCATTTAGGAAGAAAGTATTTAGGAAGGTAATTTTGAGATACAGTCTGGACAGCAACTGGAAAAAAAAAATTTCTTTCAGAATAAAATATTTACATTGCAATAGCATTTTACCCAATACTTCTAAGCAGTGATACTTCTCATATTTCATTAAAAGTAAGATAGGTAGAGGTATTTAGGCGCTAACCTCATGTTGACTTAAATGGGAAATAGGCATCAAAATCCCTGTTGGAGTTCAAACTGCTTCTTACAGCTGTTAAACCTACAAGTAGTATTTTTTCATCAGTTCCCAGATGGAGGGTTTTTATGGGGGAAAAAAAAATCAAAAATCACTTCTGTGTCCACCATTCAGTTCAAAGACTAAACGTAAAAGGATAATAATAGGAGAGATCAAAAATATTTATTAACTTTTTTAATTGGTGAAATGGCTCAGGGAACTCAAATTGTACCTAAAAATTGTCAGAGTAATTTAGCATTTTAGAATCTCTTCTACAAACCCATTTTAGTTAATGAATCATCTCGATACATCAAAATTGCTAATATCTCCAGTGATCAACATTATTAGCCCTGCTCTCCAGCCCACTCTGCCGCCTTGTTTTGAGTGGACGCTTCATAACATCAGGTATTTCTTGTGGTCATTGTCTTGGGGAGCTTCTGCCAGGGCTACTGACCATCTCCTGAGAGAGATCTCACTGCAACCAAAGATAATTCAAGGTATGATCTGGTACCCTACTTTGTAAGTTCTTTGATATTATAACTATTTGAGGCTTTTTTTCAAACCCTATTTTGAAGGTGGGGTCAAAATATGCGTAAAGAAATATTATATTCATTTTAAGATTTGACTAATGTTGTGAAGATACAAATCATTTATTTTACTACCTATAAACTGTTTCAGCACACTGAAGAAAAAGCTATGCTAATTTATATAGCTTTGACATTTTATAATTTTCATGATTTTTAGATAAAGGATTTTATATTTAAAACTTTAATAGTCTAGTCTGAGTTCATTTATCTTTAATTTTTGAAACGGGTAGAGTAATTCATAACAGTAATTTTATTCCTGTAATGTAATATTCACTTCAGTTCATTTGTGCATTAAAATTCCTTTAAGACCGTTATTAATGATTTATATAATGAAATGTCATATTAATCACAGAAGTTTTCACATTTTATTATTCTCTTCCATGTTAATACTATCTTTATGATCTCTATTAATGTTTTATATCCTCTAATTTCAATTATAAATCAAGAACATTTTCATGTTTTTGTTGGTATTTGCTTTTCAGGGGTGCCACCTTTAAAATTTTATGACTTTTTCCCCTACATATGCAGTATAAAACATCTTTATTCATATAAAGGTAGTTAATTATGTCTTTGTTTATAGTAAACTTTCATTGACAAACTTATAGTTATAATATTTCTTTTCAAGCTCAGAGACTAGAACGTCTGCGGAAAGAGAGACAAAATCAAATAAAATGCAAAAATGTTCAGTGGAAAGACAGAAATACTTCTTACTCAGGTAAAAATAAAAGACCTTCTATTTTCCTACCATTTTTATTTCTGCTTTTGATGGTTACAGTGTTTTCAGTTTGTAATTTTCACTTAAGCCTTCAAAGCATAGAGGAAATGCTAATTACTGGATTTCCCTTCCGTTCCCCAGTTAGGTGTTTTCCATAGTTTATTGCTGAGTGGGGGGTGCCACAGGCGCCTCGTTTGTTCTCAGCTGTGCTGAGGGCATTCGCATTATTAATAAAAGCAAAGTAAAGAAAAAAAATGTCTAAAACCTGGTTTGTTGGTCTAAACTAATTCGAGTGGCTGCTCTATTTTTTTTTGCAATACAAGGTATTGATAAGATGGTGGTGTATTCTGTCATCTTGGAGCTTCATTGTCATCTGAGGCTTCTCTTGTCCCAGGCAGAACTGGGGCCCAGGGTGCTCCAGGCGCTGCTGTGGGGCAGGCGGGGGGCGGGAGGTGTCGCTCAGGGTGCTGCTGTGGGGCAGGAGGTGTCTGTGCCGCGGGGGTGGCGACTGGCAATGTCTGCCTTCAAAGTGTGGGATCCTTCTCTCCCTGGACACTAGGGCTTTCTGGATGAATACTTTTGTAGAGATTACTTTTACAGATTTTTTTTTTTGGTGGTTATTTTTCTAGATAAGGTGGAAAAAAAATCTTAAATAATGTGTATATATGATCTACTTAACTGAACACATAAGGCTGGAGAAGCTAAGGCAGTGTTTTCCTTGGAAAAAACTATTATCAATGACTTCTCAAAAAATATGCTTTTTTAAAATTATGTAATTAAGTATTTCTGACTGGGTGGTCTACATAGTTTAAATTGTAGTGTATGAAATGAAAAATCTGTCTCAATTCTCTTCTTTTATAGCTCAAGTTAGTATCTATTCCTGTTGTATTTGACACATATTCAAACCTTTGTATGGTTTGTCATGCCTACTTCTTTCAAAATTTCGGTATATCTTAATGAGGTCCCTATGTAATCTCCTTTTTTCACCTAAATCCTTCTGTCTTCCTGTCTGTCATTTGCTGAACCTTCTCCAGCTCTATAATTTTTTTTTTAGAGGAGTGAACAAAGGTGCTCCCATGAGCCACACGGTTGCACTAATCCTCAGTACCGTGTTCAGCTGTGTTTGGTACCTCTGCTAATGCATTCTGAAATGTTTTTACCTTTCTACTTCTGTAAGCAGAGTTGTAGGTTTTAAAGTTTAATCTACCGTAACCTCCAACTCTCTTTGCTCAGTATTTTATAGCATTTGACCAATGATGGTGCAATTCTCTTTCTTCTTTATCCCTAACTGTATAATGCCGGATATTTCTTTACACTGAATTGCACTCAGACTCCAGTTTCCTGCTGCGTCGTGTTCATGTGGGCTCCATCATGATGTTCAGGTCCTTTTACTTGCTGCCCCAAAGACAGACACAACCCGTCACCCAGCAGTAAGGGGGGTGTCCCCCTCTGCAAGGATGCGCTGGGCTCGCGGGCAGACAGCTCAGTCCCTCTCTGCTGCAGAACTAATTGACATAAAAAAATAAGTTACATTAAAACTCTAGGCACTCGGTATCTCCCTTTCTTGGCAGAGCAGATTTTCCTTCTCTCCTTAGTCCTTGAGATTCTGCATGTTTCTCACTTATTGGCACGAAGAACAACACAGCAGAAAGAGCCCAGGAGGAAGAGGAGCCCTGAAGGGCTGTATCCTGATCCGCTGTTCCTTCCTCTTCGTCACTCTGCGTGTGAGGCTGTTCTGTCCCTGGAGTGTAGCACTACTGGAAAATACGTATGAAAGCAGTAACAACAGCAGTAGCTGTTCTCAGATGGGGGGAATTTGGCTGCCCTCTCCTGACTGTTCATCTCGTCCTTGGGCAGAGTCGAGCCTCTGGTGCCACCAAGGGAAGGAGCAGGGTGCTGGGAGGGTGGTGCCTTGCCCTGTGCTGCCCTGATGGCACCACCTCCAGAGACCGCTTGTCACAGAGAAGCTCTCACAGGCATTTCTGCTGTCCTGCGGGTGGATGTGTAGTCGTAATTTGAGGCATTTGGCAATTGAGTATTTTTTGTGATTCCCATTTTTGATTACTATATACAGAAATACAAGTACACTAACCAGGATAAAGGGAAGTGAGAGACGAGTAATTTTTTGTATGGTAATGAGGAAAAAAAGTGTTTTCTAATAATCATCTGTTTGCCTGCTACCATGCACAAGTGGTTTGGTTTGTCAGGAAGGAGTTTGAAAGATAAGGTGGTAGTAGTGTATGGACCTGAAAAAAAAAAATCTCCGTGCTTTTGGAGTTGGTTTGGGGATTAACAAATACAAAGATGCTTCAGGCATAGTTGGCTGCCTGGAAGAAAAGCATAACACCGGAGGTCTGGGGTCTTATTCTGCTGTGCCACCTATTCACATCACCTTCCGCTGCATCAGTTCTTTATCAGTAAAATGAAAAGAACAATTCAGCTTCATGGGGTGTAGAGATCAAATCATGTTAGTAAAACAGTCTCTGTGCCCTATAAACCAAATACGGATATACATACAAAAGGGTATTCCTATCTATAAAATACTAGGTATTTTGAGATTAAATAAGGCATTGTATTTACATCTTCCATCCATTCATTTCAGAGCATATAAAAGGTAAACTAATAGTATGTCAAGGGAATCTTTCAAAAGCCTGGTGTTCATCCCATATAAAATAGCGCATATAGCTAACAAAACCACAGA
Source organism: Rhinoptilus africanus (assembly GCA_013400135.1). Classification (NCBI taxonomy): domain Eukaryota; kingdom Metazoa; phylum Chordata; class Aves; order Charadriiformes; family Glareolidae; genus Rhinoptilus; species Rhinoptilus africanus. The sequence continues at coordinate 304,957 of VXBO01009025.1, forward strand.
AGCTGAAAAATACATGTAATATAGACTAAAGGCAAAAGTTAGTTTTAATTAAGAATTAAAGATTATGCAATTAAAGCTAGTTTAATGTAAAAATATGAGCTTTTTTCCCCTGAAATTAATTTGAGAATTTAAAATATTTTGGTTTAAATGTTTTTCAGTGGAACTCTCACAGCCCAAGTCTATTGTGAGTTATTTGACAAAATGCTCAATGGAAGATGGTAGTTTTTCAGATATCTCATCTTTCTTCTAGCTTTTTGCACAAATCTTTAGAAGGTTTTGGGTTCCTCTTTCTAAACAAGTTGAATTTTTTTGAAATTATGAAGTTCTCTGGAAAAGGAAAACTGTATCTCAGCCAGCTGAATTGACAGTCTTGCAGAATGTGGCGTTATTGAAACTCTTCAGCTGTGTGGGATATTTGACTTGAGTAAAAGCTGTACAAAACTCAAAGCAAAACAGATGTCACACTAATGAATGCGTAAGAATTCTTGAGATCCTCTTTTTGCACATCCCAACAAAGGAACAATAATCAAATAATCTTAGCGTTTCCCTAGAGACAAAACTTCAGGATGAAAGTCTTGCTTTTTCACTTGAACCAGTAAAGCCCATTGTATTGGATTCCAAGGTACAGAGTACTTTAAAAATGCCCAGGAAATACCAATTAAGGGTAATACTCTAGCATAATTGTAATTGAAATATTTTATTTTAAAACAGAGATAAGCTCGTTACAAAAAACAGAATACCTAATGGAGTTTAAGTTGCCACATTTAAAAAGGATTTAATCAAGTTTTTTTGGTTAATCGCAGCTTCTCACAAGACTAAGGGTATCTCTTAGTGCCAATATTTAGCACTTTTGCCAACTGTCTGAATTTTCAGGCAATCTGCTGATAAAAATAAACTGAGCCTTTGACTAGTTACAATTTGTCAAGTTTTAATTTTGCGTTTTAAGAAATTAACCAGCTCCCTGCAGATCGACTCTCAGGTCATGCTGCCTTGGGAGCGGTTTCCTTTCCCTGGAGGAGCAAAGTACAAGTCTCTGAGCTGGGAGAGAATCCAACCGCTGGACCGCGGAGCAGTCGCTCCAGGGGAGCTGTGGTTGGCTCAGGTAGTGATTGATGGAGTTTGGGGGCACTTGGTTCCTAGAGCAGATGTGGAAAAAACTTGTCCAGATTCAGTCACAGTTTCTTGCAGATGAGACCCATTGGTGCTAATATGCTAAAACACCCCAGGCTCTGTCCTGATTTTGTCATGTCCTTATAATATAAGAAGCCCTAATTTTAAAATTTTTTTAAGTATGCCTGTAAATTTTGAGTTTAACTGTTGCCGGAAATTCAGCTCTTCATATAAAAAAAGCTTCCTTATTGAAGGCTTTTATGAGCCTTCAGAGACCCACACAAAGAACTCACTAACTCTCATCACCTTTGTTTTTAGAAAGGGTTTTTTTTATTGTCCAGGCTATTTATCTGGAATGATGTTTTCAAGTTTGATCTTTTTTTTGAGAGACCATACCTGATCTACCATAAGAAGTAAAATCCAAAGATAAGATTCTTTTGGATCAGATGTAGTGCCAAGCCTACCACTGACAGTGTAGTGACATTGTAATACCGTAATGGGGTAGTATAATAATGTTCAGTAATACAGGATAATATCCTGTGTTACAAGCTCAGTTTGAAATGCCTTTGCACAGCGTATTGTAGATGTCTCAGCAATTCTTGTGCATGGGATTTACTGTTCATTTAGAAGAAGGCAGGCAAGCAGAAAGACCAGGAACGCGTACTTCTCTCTTTGAATCTTGATTTTTATCTTGACTCAAGTGGATCTGGTAGTGATCGGTTCCATTCTCTGTATAGGAAGAATTCATCTTTTCCCCAGACTAAGCAATGGCATTGTTCAAACTTCTTATGTTTTCATGTCTCTGGGCTATGAGAGAGTGGTGGTATATTCTACCCTGCTAAAGCATTCGTTGTTCTGTATATTTGTTCTCCCTCTTACGATGTTCTCTTTCTGTGGTAAACAGTGGCCTCTGTACATCTCTAGTACAACTACTGCACTCTCTTTTCTGATCTACAGCAGAGGAGCTGAGCTCACTATTTGAAAAAAAGAATTTCAGAGTAAAATCTCCGTGTTCTGGGAAGCAGTCGATACTGTCTGTGCGACTTGAACAGTGCCCGCTGCAGCTGAATAACCCTTTCAATGAGTACTCAAAATTTGACGGCAAGGTAAGTGGACCAGATGTTTTTCTCTCATATCCAGGTGGTCCCTGACCTGAAGATGATGGGCCTTAGGCAGTTCTCCTGTGTGTTTACTTGTTCAAGCTTTAATTAGACATTATGGTAAGCCATCAGTTATTTTAAAGTGGTTACCTAGAAACATGCTTCTCTTAGTCCTAAATATAATGGTTCCAGGTTCGGTAGAACCATTTCTCCCGTTTTCATTACAAAATTCTGCCTTACCATTAGACATACCTTACCTTGCTGTTTTCTTCTCCAGCAGGTCAGTTAGGTAAACATTTAGTGTGGCAGAGTCCTAGGGCATCTGTCTGCACAGCTGATGGTGGGAACCTTTGTATAAACGATTGCTGATTTGGCATTAAAAAATAATATTATTCTGTCTATCCGCATCCCAGCACTTGATGAATATTCCTTGATGTATGCTGTCTTTATCCTCAAAATGCTCCAATGAGAGTGGGAAAAGCCACTGTTTTGAAGGTCGAAAACTGAAGCATCAGTAGGTCAATATCTGGGGCAAAAAAAGGAGTAAACAATGTAGTTCTGTGTAATCTGTGGAGGAGGTTCACTGCAAACCTGGTAGGTCAAATTCATTCCTTGACTACATTCATTTCAAGAGCTTGCATTTGATACTGCTCAGAGCGGTGGGTAACTGTCTTTCCTTGTCTGCAGGGGAGTTACTCTGTATTGTCAGATATTTTCCTCTGTCATAAACTCTAGAAACTGAAATATAAACATCAATGTGATGGATCAGTGTCATATTTTTCCAAAACAATTATAAATACTGCACGGATCTGTTTTCTGCTGGATTTGTTTGTGGAGCCTCCTGTGGGAGTATGAAGTTTGAGCTTCATTACCATTGTGATGGAAGAATTTCGTATTCTGTTAAGTATTCTTAAAGTAGAAAGTCAGAGATATAGTTCCGCTAGTATGTCTAGAGGTATTTACAATATTTGTGAAATGGTAACTTTTAAACTATAAAGTCCATGTAGCAAGAGCTGCCCCTACTGTTATCTTACACTTACTGGTATGTAGTAGTTAGTGCTAACTCCGTTTTTCAAAATTTTTGGCCTCAGGAATAAATGATAGCAGGACGTCGATGCTGACAACACTAAGACACCATTTTTCTAAACTCAAAGCTTGCTGTTCTTACGTCATGAAATGTCAGTTTGGCAAACATTTAAATGTAGTTGCAACAGTCATGTGCAGAGGAAGTAAAAATAAAATAAATACTTCTTTATTAAGAGAAATTTATTGTAATTCAGTGGTGTCCCAGTCTTGTTGCTTTAATACTTGAGCATGACTTGGGCTACCAGCTAGAGTTTTTCTCAGAAACTTGAGGAACTTAATCATATTTCCTTCCCACTTTGATAATCCAAACTACTTTTTACTGTACTAATAGGAATTATAGTTGACTGTAATGAACATCTTAATGTTCATGTTTAAGTTTGATGTATTTAGCAGGGGTTTGGTGCATTTGAAGGAAATTGTACTATACATAATAGTTTCAGATAGTAATGAACTACCTCGATGTTTACTCAATTGCAATCTGTAGGGTATGATATGAATCAACTCAATGGTGATCTAGAAATCAAAATAACTTTTTAACTCTCAAAAATAACTGAATTGGCATTTTGTTAGAGTATAATCTCACTATAATAATTTTAACAATTGTTTATATTATTCTGGCAAGTCTGTCAATAGTATGCTTATGAAATTTTTTTTGTACTTCCATTGGTATTGTCTATTTTTTAAATACCTACTTGACCATCTGAGATACAGCCAAAACATTATAGTTCAGTAGTGAGTTATTTTACTTCAGTTTTGTTGTACTTTCAGACAGTAATGTAAATCAAAAAACATCTAGTTTTTTAAAATTCTTTTTAATGAAATACTGTAGGTCTCGTTTTTATTTTTATTGATAATAGATGAGCAGTATTTTTCACATAAATACAATTCTTTCAGGGAATAGTGCATGACTTATTTACATAATTAACAGAGCCACATCTCTCTTGGGGAAATGGTACCTAATTGGGGAGAGGCAGGGGGATGAGGAGGGGATAGCGGCCTAATTAAACATGTCTTAAAAAAACCCTACTTAATTATGTATTCACTCAAGGGATCACAGTGGCTCTGAAATCTTTAAGGTTAAAACCGTGCCTTTGGTTTGTATTTCTCTATGTTTGAGCTGGGTAACACAGATTTTCAGCTGGGTGAGTCCCACCTGCTGGGGTTCGCTGGCAGCTTCCCTGGCGGTCTCGGAGCCCTTTGTTCATGTGTGCACTCATCTAAACCGCTTCCCGAGCGGCTTTAACTTACCACCGACCTCAAATCAAATAAACGGTTCTCTTCAGGGTCCCTCCCGCCCCCTGCCTCCGTTTGAGGTATTGTTTTAAACTAATCAGTTAAAAATAAGAAAACATTGCATGCTGTAGTATCAATCAAGGAAATTTATTAAAACACTTACATCTTGCAGGTGTTTTCTGCCAGATTTAGTGTCTTTTTCATAACCACTTCTGCAATTTTATGAAATAATAAAATTTTAAAGCACTCTAATTTCTTCTTGTTCTGATCAGTTCGTTAATTATCAAAATAGTAGAGAATATGGCTTGTGAAATGCGACTACAATGGAAGCATTCTAATCAGCTCCAGAATTCAGGTGATTCTTGACACAGACCTACATGGGACAGAGCTGTGGCTTTTGTGTACACTGTAAAGCTTCAGCTCTTAACGAAAGACACAATAACTACTCTTGGCTGTATCTTCAAGTTTTTCCTTAAAATAGTTAAAGTAGACCTAACTCCTGCATGTTAGAGTGGTTTGTAAATCACGTGGGTTGTACATCTTGGTTAATAAATCTTGAGAATTTTCACTAAGAGTGTTGTAGGAAAAGACGCCTTTGGTTATTGATAATTACTTCAGTTGTCATTTGTATAGAAAATTACTCGAAGGCTTAAGAAACCAGTGACCAAATTGATTTCCTTTATCTGCATGCAAATGAAATTATCATCCATTTTATAGATAAGTTCAGGTATATTTCTGTTTACAGAATTTGGAAAATAAAATTTTGATCCTTATTGTTCTGACTTGCTGACTGTTGATAAGGTTGGGAAAATAAGACTGGCTGTAAGACAGAACTGAAAGCTGTCGCCAGGTGCCACACGTGAGACACAAGGCTGTTGGGACGGCTCCTTCCAGTGACACAGCTGGAGATACACGTCACCTGCCTGCTTTCATTAATTGTTTTAAAAGCATGTGTTACCTTTTCATTCTCTAGAAATTCAGAATATTTCTTTTCAAATCACAGGTGTAACTTGCGTGAGTTGCCGAAAAGCATGATGATGAGTTTTCTCTGAGATATTAATCTTAAAGGATACTGACTTAGTACAGTGTTAGTGTCAAAGCTACTCAACAGCATGACCATTCCCACTAGCGAAGAAATGTTACCAGGATGTAGTTACTGGAATTGAGGAAAACCATACTGGAATAGAGGAAAACACAGGAGTCAAAAAAGAGATGCTAAAGATATGCAAAATAGTCAAAGAGGGTTGGAAAACCTCAATGAAAATGTAGGGGAGGGATCATTCAGCTCTAGACTGACCCTGAGTTACAGGGCCAAAAGCCTTTCCTGCATGCAGACTGGAGTTTTCTCGAGATATTTTTACTTCTGCTTTCGTGACTAGTGGTTGAAAATGAAGACCTAGGGCAGTCTGGCTTCTCTGACGTTGGAGGGGTTTGTGGGTTTACTTGGCTCCTGGAGGTGGTTTCAGTAAAACCAGCTCACGAGGATTTGTAGCTGGACAGATGCTGGAATCCCTGTTGCGAGGGACGGTACCTCTGTGTAGTGTTATGGGGTTTCTTGTGGCTAATTTTGGTAATGGGTTAAAAACCAACAATTTCTCTTGTAGCAACTGTATTTTAAATGATGCTGTGGAAAAAAGCATGGGGGAAGGGATAATACATGAGTGCTAATTGCTTGGCTGTTAATTTTCATAAGTGTTGATAGAAGCAGTTCCTTAAATTAAACTTTGTTTAAAATGTATCAGGGGAAATATTCCACAATGTCGGGCTTGAAGTGAAAATTAATATGAATGCTGTGGCAATTAACACGTACTG